>OX578284.1:59549836-59672547 GCA_951217055.1 Gerris lacustris
CACACCAGATAAAAAATTCAGCGAACAATCTTATTAAGAAGGCTGTTTCACTTACAGATCATGATCACCTTAATACAGTTAAGTATAAGATCTTCAGTAAATTAAAAGACAACTTTTACCCCTTGCATGTCATTAAAAGGCTCTGGCATAAACATACAAACCCCAACTATGTCAATCACTCCGCGGTAGAAATTCATGCAATGAGACCATCCAAACATGTGAGCATGCCTTATATAAAGGGATTGTCGGATAAGGTTCAGAATTTAATGGGAAAATTTGATTGCCCCGAAATCAAATTCGGTTTTAAACCCCTTAATAAAACGGGAAGAATGTATCACAACCTGAAAGATAAAATACCCTTTGAACACTCCATTGGCACCATATATGAAATACCGTGTGGACAGTGCAGTAAGTCATATATCGGGGAAAGTAATCAGCTTATAATAAATAGGATTGAGCAACACAAATACGACCAGAATAAGGGTAATACGAACACAGCTTTATCTAGTCACAGTTTGGCCACTAATCATAAATTTGTATTTGAAGAGACGAAGATCATAGGGAGAGAGACTAAAACGAACAGAAGAAAAATGAAGGAAGCATTGAACATCGCAATAAAATCTGACAAGACTGTCAATATCAAAACAGATTCTCGGTCTCTAAACAAATTCTACAGTGGAATATACTACGATCACTCGAAGCAAAATCCCCGCCGTGGACAACAACCTATGCCTTCTTGATTACGTGGCCGGTTGCAGTTATCTTTAAATTTGTTTCAGTTAAACGTACCTCTTTTCAAATTTATGATTAAAATCCTAGTCTTATAATAACGCCTATTTATATATTATGTAATTTTATTGTATACTTAATTTTTATAACAACTTAACTGTAGTAACGTAAACACAACAGGTGATAACAGGATGATAAGAGACAGGCATGTTATCACTGCTTGTTTGGTTTTTTAATCTGTGATATCGTTTTTAATTTTAGCTTAATTGTTACCTATTGTTACTTAATTTATTATCATGTTTCAATCGTTTTTGTTTTTTTATTGTTATCCGGTTTTGCGACGAGTCAGTGAAAATTGTGATATTTAGACGGCGGAACTGCCTTGTATAGTTCCTACTTAGTTTTTTAAAAAATTTTACTCTCATTATGTACCTGTGACTTCACTGACTCCAGTTAAACTGGAAGGTATTGATTATTCATTCTAGTCCGTACTATATGGTTTATTCTTGTTTAATATTGTAGTGATCAACAAATATATTTTGTTTTAGGCTTGAAAATGGCCGGCTAGGCCGAAACGTTGCCGCAAATGTAAAGATTTGGTCTTTTTCTTTCTACCCAAATGGATCCACTACTTTAAATTAAGATTATTAAGGGTACCCTAAAAGCAACTTACATTGCTATTCTAATTTTTCCTATGGTCCAGCAGACCGTTTTATACTTCTAGTAACTGCAGAAAATTAAACAATTTTCACGTGTTACAGAGATAGAGGTTCCTGGTTCAATCCCCAAGGGTGCACAACGTTTTTTATCGGTAATAACGAAAAGGTACATTAATTTTTTTTCCGGAAATATTCAACGGTCCACTATAGGATATAAGAGTGAATTATTTAAAAAATTTAAGAATAGCCGTTTTAGGGTAGTTGGTGGGGGAAAATTTGTATTTTTAATATATTTCGATTTATAAAAACAATAAAAAATAAAATTTAAAAAAATGTTTTTATATTTTTGTAATCTACTCTTCAATACCTTTCATTTGATACCCCACACAAAATTATTAAAAATATTTTTTTTTCAAGGTACTTGAATTATCCGCCATCTTGGATTTCCAGTAAATCAGATCAAATTGCTAATCTATTTTTTCTATGGCCCAGCAGACCACACATTTTGCATATTTTTCTATATTTTTAGTAACAGCGGAAATATGACATTAGGGTGTGGGGGGGGGGGGACACGCAAAATTTCGATGTTATTTGACCTAATGGCGCCGAAAATTAGTGGTATATATTTTTTTTTGTATTATTATTTGAACAGCTGATAATTTTGAGTTCGCTATATTTTTCCTGTGTGCGCGTAAAAATTACCTTTAATATTGAAATGTTTCATGTTTTTATCTCTTTTTATTCAAAAAGTTTTTGGAACCGTACAGAGTGACAGACAGACACGAACGACATAAACGAATGTTTGACATACACATGTTTTCCTTACTAAATATTTCCAAAATGGCTGCAGATATTAAATTGAAATATTGAGAACTTATTTCTCTTATAAAAAGGTATAATTGGTTATGAATTTCATCAGCTCAAAATCGGTGAAATAGTTTCGAAATTATTAGCGTTACAATTTCAAGGTTAATAAATCGATATTTTCTAAATGGCGGCAGATAGCAAAACAAATTTCATTGAATTATTTTTTGTCTAATAAAGAGGTGGTGCAATTTTTCGATTTTTTTACGCAGTTTTGCTGGCTCAGAAATTATTGCTCAAACCATCTATTTTCAGTTTAAGACGTACATCTGTAGTTTGTTTGATTTAATATAGCAGGAATGACGTTACAGATTACATTAATTTTGTTGAAATGCGCATCTTTTACTGATTGCATACACGTGGCTTACTGAAAGCTAAACAATTACAGTACTTTTCCATAAAATCTCTTACGCACTTAGAAGCGTATAGGGGGGCACAATGTGGTGTGGAATCCCCCCCCCCCCTTTAAGGCAACATGAAGCTATATTTGCTTTAAGAAGACATCAGTTCGGCTCGAGGCAACTTCATGTTATAATACCAAGCATTACGAAGATGCTTAATTAAGCTTTCTTCTCCCTATATACTTGCTTAGCAAGATAAGAGGAAGGATATTCATAATATTTAAGCAATTGCCATTTCATCGTACATTCTAAGTTAGCATCGTAAACAAACTAAGAGGCTTATGAAAGAGCACGCTTAGAATTCCTTTTCACTTTTACACTCAAGATATATTAGGGTGAATGAGCTTTTACAAGTTCAATGAACTCGTAAATTATATCTTCCATGATTGAAATTGAATTCAATTAGAACTTTTATAACGCCTCGGTTAGCAGTTAAAATTTTTCCGTATAATTATGGAACATAATTTAATTTAAAAATAAATAATTATATCTCAAATGCTCTATAAAATGTAATTGCACATTTAAGCAAACTTAAGTCCAATTCATGCCTCGCACCTTTTTTGGTTGATTTTTGCTTCCGAGTTTACTGATGGTATGGCACTTCTTTAAATGGTTACTCCCCTTATAAACAAAACAGAGGGGAGTAACAATCTAAAGAAGGTGTACGGAATGTTCTTCTTTAGACAGTTACTCCCCTTATAAATAAAACAGAGGGGAGTAACAATATAATTAAGGTGTACGGAATGTTCTTCTTTAGACAGTTACTCCCCTTATAAATAAAACAGAGGGGAGTAACAATCTAAAAAAGGTGTACGGAATGTTCTTCTTTAGACAGTTACTCCCCTTATAAATAAAACAGAGGGGAGTAACAATCTAAAAAAGGTGTACGGAATGTTCTTCTTTAGACAGTTACTCCCCTTATAAATAAAACAGAGGGGAGTAACAATCTAAAAAAGGTGTACGGAATGTTCTTCTTTAGACAGTTACTCCCCTTATAAATAAAACAGAGGGGAGTAACAATCTAAAAAAGGTGTACGGAATGTTCTTCTTTAGACAGTTACTCCCCTTATAAATAAAACAGAGGGGAGTAACAATCTAAAAAAGGTGTACGGAATGTTCTTCTTTAGACAGTTACTCCCCTTATAAATAAAACAGAGGGGAGTAACAATCTAAAGAAGGTGTACGGAATGTTCTTCTTTAGACAGTTATTCCCCTTATAAATAAAACAGAGGGGAGTAACAATCTAAAGAAAGTGTACGGAATGTTCTTCTTTAGACAGTTACTCCCCTTATAAATAACACAGAGGGGAGTAACAAGCTAAAAAGGGTGTACGAAATGTTCTTCTTTAGACGGTTACTCCCCTTATAAATAAAACAGAGGGGAGTAACAATCTAAAAAAAGGTGTACGAAATGTTCTTCTTTAGACGGTTACTCCCCTTATAAATAAAACAGAGGGGAGTAACAATCTAAAGAAGGTGTACGAAATGTTCTTCTTTAGACAGTTACTCCCTTATAAATAAAACAGAGGGGAGTAACAATCTAAAGAAGGTGTACGGAATGTTCTTCTTTAGACAGTTACTCCCCTTATAAATAAAACAGAGGGGAGTAACAATCTAAAGAAAGTGTACGGAATGTTCTTCTTTAGACAGTTACTCCCCTTATAAATAAAACAGAGGGAGTAACAAGCTAAAAAAAGTGTACGAAATGTTCTTCTTTAGACGGTTACTCCCCTTATAAATAAAACAGAGGGGAGTAACAATCTAAAAAAGGTGTACGAAATGTTCTTCTTTAGACAGTTACTCCCCTTATAAATAAAACAGAGGGGAGTAACAATCTAAAGAAGGTGTACGGAATGTTCTTCTTTAGACAGTTATTCCCCTTATAAATAAAACAGAGGGGAGTAACAATCTAAAGAAAGTGTACGGAATGTTCTTCTTTAGACAGTTACTCCCCTTATAAACAAAACAGGAGGGAGTAACAATCTAAAGTTGTTGTACGGAATGTTCTTCTTTAGACGGTTACTCCCCTTATAAATAAAACAGAGGGGAGTAACAATCTAAAGAAGGTGTACGGAATGTTCTTCTTTAGACTGTTACTCCCCTTATAAAAACAGAAGTTGGATATTCCTTTGCCCCTAAGTACATTGCACTAAACCATCCTTTATTTATATTTATTTATTTAGTCAGACATTTATATTCTAAAAAACATAGAGGAGTAACAATCTAAACAAGTACTACTATGTTATGTGTTGAACGAAAATATTTGGTGTCTCCGATTTCAAAATTCGAAGACAGAAATCCGTTTCAGACATCAGGGAACATTTTTGGTTCCGTGTCTGTCTGTCGGTCTGTCGCTAAATTTTTGCGAACCAACTTGTCTTAAAAACTACACGTCCAATTTCAATGAAATTTGTATGGTAGGGGTAGCTAATTGTTGGTCCCATGTAAGTTTCAATCTTCTACACTTATTTGTTTCTCTTCTTCATACGCACAAACATACATTTATTTTTGGAACGAAGTTCCTTATGGCACGTTCTGGAGCCCGGGAGTGAATCCGAAAAAAACGACCAAAATCACCGTCACAAAATAACCGTCACAAAATCACCGTCACGCAAAATCCGTCATAAAATCTACAGATGACGATAACTTGAGTAAAAGCTCACCGAGTTAGATGAAATTTGGTACACATGTTCATTTTATTTTACCAATGGCCAGGCTGAGTTTGTCGGAAAACGTTATCCGCCCAAGCGTTCACACGCAACGCTCGCGTAAACGTAAGCTTTAAAAGACGGCAAAAAGTGTTATTAAGGAAGCCTGTTACTTGAGTTGTTTTGATTATTTATTTTATATATGTCAAAAATGTCACTCTGTTTTGTAAATAAATAAAATATAATCATGTAAAATTTCACCCTGATAAGCCGCGTCTACGCGATCCAAGTTGACTTGGACCAAATCAGTTTTGACTTTATTTTGACGCTACTTGGATCGTGTAAACAGGTTATCAAAGTCAACTTTGACATCCAAGTTGAGTTGGACGTTATTTGATCTAAGTAGACTTGGATGGCGTCAACCATATGATTATGACAAGAAAGCTGTCAAAAATGAGAAAAGACGTGAAAAGTTGTGACGGATTTGTTTATAAGAAGGGTATTGACAGCATTTATTTCTTTTAAATTTTTGTTTTTTTCCTTTGCTTCTAAATGGTTTTTTTGACAAGTTCCCCTACTTGGACCAAGTATACTTGGATCGTGTAAACCTGCATCAAAATTTCATTTTTACTTTGACCAAGTAGATTTGATCAAAATTACTTGGTCCAAGTCTACTTGGATCGTGTAAACCAAAATAATACCAAAATAATGTAAAAGGAACTTCGTTCCTACCGGGTGTCCCGCGACACCACACGTATTTTTTTATTTAGACCTGTAGCTTCAAAAAAAACTTATCTGATTTGTATGCAACTTTTATAGTTTATTAAAAGTAACCCACAGATAGCACCAGATTAATTCGAACCTCTGTGCTCTTTAACTTTTGCTAAATTGTTACTTTAATTCATGTTAAATATCAAATCAATTTTGACAGATTAAAAAAACAGGGGGAACAAATTAAAAAATTAGACAATAATGGCTTGTAAAAGCATAAACTCAATAAAGTACGTGATAGGATGAGAAAGCTATGTGCCACAACAATTAGCAATATTTTTAATACTTACTGCTCACAAAACACATAATAAGTTAGGTTTTTCTTAAATGTATATAAATCATACAATAGGTTGTAAAAGCATAAAATCATTAAATTAGACGAAATAGGAGTGACGAAGCTATGTGTCACACAAATTGATAGACTATTTAATTAACTTTTGAATTTAAATAAAATTATAATTACTATTTATAAAGGGAGACAGACAGAGAAAAATAGACTTCAGCGCTGGGACTCGAACCACGGACCTCCCTCTCTATCCAGTGTGCGGGAGCTCTAACCTCTTTTCTCTGTCTGTCTTCCTTTATAAATAGTAATTAAGCTGAGCGAAGCGAAGCTCTTATACTTCACTTTGCATTTTTTCTGACGCATACTCGGCTGAATCGATCAGCACAAAATTTGGTACGGTCATAGCGACTAACCACAGGAAGGCATAAATCTGAAATGGTCCAAATTGGTACACAGGGGTACGGGGTACAACAGTTTCCTCCTTAACGGCTAAACCGATTCGCACGAAATTCGGCACGGTCATAGTGACCAACCACAGGAAAGTATAAATCTGAAATGGTCCCAATTGGTACACAGGGGTACAAAAGTGAAAATAGTACATGCCCTTCATGACCCTTTCGTTGGAAAGCTCTTTACGAGTACAGTTATTGTTGTTATGTTCACTTTTGTCATATTTTCATTTAAGAGGGGGTAAAATAGAAAAACAGGAAATGTTTTTTAATAAAAAATAGAGATTTTACTTATTTTTGATCCGATTTCAGCTGTTTATAAATACAAATGTTTATTGTTTAAGATTAAAATGCGCGCTCAGCTCAATATTGCAAGCAGACAACTGCATTGCACACCTAGTAATAATTTGATTTAAATTATAATTTAAACGTTCCGTAGTATTGTAACGGGACCAACCGGAATACTACCAATAACTTGTAAAAATTGAATTAACTTTTGAATTAATCGGAGCATTTAGTCAGTCAAGTTAAAAAGGTTTGTAGATTCAAAACATTGTTATAATGATGTTCCACCATTGATAATCAAATCGAAATATCAATGGAAAACAAAGAGGAATAAAGATAGGAAGCATGTTGAAGGTTTTACAAGAAGCTTAGGTTCGATGTTCTACTGTTACTGTTACTACTAACACGATATTGAGTAATAGTTAATAGAATGATTGTCTAGCTGGTGTATACGGGTGTCAGCACTACTAGCACTAGTGAGTTAAGGCTGACATAGCAGACTAGGACGGAGCTAGTAGAGACAAAACTACTCTCTCGATAGTTAATTTATTCACATGTTGACAGTGTAAAGCTGACAACATATCAAGGTTGCTTCACACTCCAAACTGACATCTACATCATTACAAGGCTCAGATTCTCACAGATTTACTCACACTTCAATCAAATGTAGACATGTTCAATGTTGAGTCGAGCATATAAACCAACACGTAAATAAATCAAACAACTCAAACTAAACTGATCATCGAATAAGTTTCGAAAACGGTAACTTGACAGTTTTGATTCTATTTAACAATGAAAGCAATTATTATCTGATGCCGTGGATTATCAAGCCTTCAATTTCTTAAGCAAACACAGTACAAGTGTTAAGTGTTTCTTATATGTTTCTACTGTAAAATACTTGTTGAAGTGTTATATATAAAACACTTCGCAATAAATGAGAAATCCATCTCATTCATCGAAATAGTAATCTGCAAGCAAGAATTATTATTATTCATTATTTCATTATTATTGCCATTTATTGAAAATAAACATTTTAAATAACATATAACATATATATATATATAAAAATTCATTTTAAACATTTTCAAATCGGCATAATGCCGTGGCACCCTAAATTGGGTTTTTCGGATTTGCCTTTTTTCTATTTTGCTTTATTTATTTCTTTTGTTTTTCTTCTTTTTCCCCCACTTCAATCGTACACTCATAAAACATTACATAGTAATAAATACATAACATTAACAATATCAAAGCATCAATGACTAATTTACTTATTTTTTCCTCCTTTACATTTAACCATGTATACTGTACACGAATGATTAATAAAAAAATAAATAAGTAGAATAATTAACAAATAAATAATTAACAAATAAAATAATTAACAATAAAACAATTAAACATTATATCTTACTTACTATTCATCACAATAATTATTTTTCCCTTTTATATTTAACCATGTATACGAATGGCCATTAATTAGGTAAAATAATTAACAAATAAATAATTAACAAATAAATAATTTCCAAAAAAATAATTAACAAATAAAATAATTAACAGTAAAACAATTAAGCATTATATGCATCTTACTCGCTATTCGCTGTTTAATTATTTTTTTTTTTTT
This sequence comes from Gerris lacustris, assembly GCA_951217055.1. NCBI lineage: Eukaryota > Metazoa > Arthropoda > Insecta > Hemiptera > Gerridae > Gerris > Gerris lacustris. Next base: position 59,558,546 of record OX578284.1, read on the forward strand.
TAATCACAATTGTTAGGCCATACTTGGGAGTAGACGATTTTCATTCTTTTCCACTCGGTCCGGTCTTGGGCTACTCTTTGCCAAGTTACTCCCCCGCAAGATTTTTTCATCTCTTCGTCCCATTCTAGCTGTGGCCTACCTCTTCTTCTCTTGAGTTCTCTAGGGTACCAGTGTATCAAGCTTTTCGTCCATTTAGTCACTGCTTCTGGCCACGTGCCCTGCCCATCTCCACTTTCTCTCTGTTACCGTCTGTCCTATATCTTCTAGTCCTGTTTGTTTTCTTACCCACTCGTTCCTCTTCCTATCTTTCAGTGATACTTTCATCATGTTCCTCTCCATTCTCCTCTGTGTCACTCTCAGCTTATTTACTGTGCTTTTATTTAGAGTCCACGTCTCTGCTCCGTACGTTATTACTGGCAGTACACACATATTTCATAACCTTTTTTTCCCTTGCATATTAACGTCAGATCTAAAAAGGTATCTATATTTATTGAAAGCTTGCCATCCTTGCGCTATTCTACGACTAACTTCTCCTTCTTGCTCGTCTTTTTGGCAACTTATTAGAGTACCTAAATATATATATTCTTTAACTACTTGGAAGTCTTCCGAGTCTACGCGAATTTTAGGTTCGTTTAATTGCCATTATCTTTGTTTTGGACTTGTTCGGCTCGAGCCCAACGTCCTTGACGACCGAAACCAGTTCGCTTATCATCCATTTTGCCTCGCTTACATTCTTTGCAAGCAAGAATGCTATGAAATAAACCAAAAGAGCAACTTAAGAGTGAATACATTTTGATCAATTTCTTCCAAAATAGACTGACAATTGGTGTGGCACATAGCTTCCTCATATCCTATCACGTACTTCATTGATTTTAGGCTTTTAGAAGCCATTATTGTCCAATTTGTTTAATTGTTTCCCCCGTTTCTTTAATGTGTCAAAATTGTTTTGATTTTTTACATGAATTAAAGTTACAATTTAGCAAAAGTTAAAGAGCACAGATGGTTCAAATTAATCTGGGGGCTATCTGGGGGTTACTTTTGATTAACTATAAAAGTTTCATACAAATCAGATATATACTTTTGAAGCTATAGGTGTAAATTATGTTTGTGCGCATGTGGAAGAGAAACAAATGAGCGTAGAAAGTTGAAACTTATATGGGACCAACAATGGGCTACTCATGACCTACCACCTAAATTTCATTAAAATAGGACGTTTAGTTTTTAAGATACGTTGGTCGCAAAAATTGAACGACAGATTGACAGACAGACACGGAAGCAATAATGTTCCCTGATGTCTGAAACGGATTTCTGTCTTGGAATTTTTAAAATCGGAGACCTAAAAATTTTACGTTGTTCAGAGCGATCACATAGCTTCCGTTACCTTCGGTAAGCTCGGAAGCAAAATGAGTGCAGAAGGGTGAAACTTATGTGGGACCAATAATGGGCTAATTATGACCTACCATACCATTTACTTTAATATCGGACGAGTATTTTTTAAGACATGTTGAGCACAGAGACCAGCAGAGAGACCGACAGACAGACCAACTGAAATCCCAACAGATAGACAGACCGACTGACGGACAGACATGAGACCAAAAGCCATCTCATGTATTATCTGAAACATCTATCTTCAGTAACATCTTCTAAAACAGTTCTATCTTAAAGGTTTTGAAATTGGCGACATAAAACATAGAACGATCACATTCTGTTACCTTCAGAAAGCTTGAAAGCAAAATTTATTAAAATTTTTAAATATTAAATGTTTCTACTGTAAATAATTAACATTTTTTCAATAACCAATGAAATGAATTCCCTAAAAACAGATTATGTCACACTGATGATCCCATCGAGTAGATAAGCTAAGTGAATAACCCCCGTAAAATAACCCCCGTCCTGTAATGACAAAAAAAAAAAAAAAATACAAAACTTTAATTAGGCTAGATGCTAGGCCTGTCCTCAAGCCACTTACTACTATATTACTACTTCCTAATTAGTCTAATTATAATTAGATAATTTATAATTACTCAAAACCTCAATTATGAATAATTATATCATATCAACCTATAGATTTTAAATGTATCATTGTTTTTCAGCAACATAAAAAAAGTTATCTTGTTTTCTCATTAATCATTGAAAACAATTGATAGCAATGATAAAAATTATTTATACCTCTTAAGAGTCAATAATAATACAATCCATTTTTTTTTATATTATGAAAATAATAAATAATTTGCATTTAATAAATTTAATTCGCAAACACGTAGTATATAGGTATCTATATATATAAAATCCAAATACCACTCACTCACTGACTCACTGACACATCACGATATCTCTGAAACCACTGGACCTATGACCATGAAATTTTGTAGGTGTGTTCCTCTTACCTCCTAGGTGCTCGCTAAGAAATATTTTAAAAATCCGCCATCTTGATTCAAGATGGCGGCCATTTATATACAAAATTAGACAAGACGATATCTGGGGAACCAATTGTACTAGAACCTTGAAATTCAGAAGTTGGCTTCCTTTTATGAAATTAGTAACTTTTGATAAATAGTTTACCAATCGGGCATATTGATTCAAGATGGCGGCCATACATATATAAAAGTCAACATGTGTGCATGTTCTTTATACAAATCTACAGTTTTAGTCCGATCTCGATGAAAATTTGCACACTTGACCTTCAAAGCAAGGGGAAAATCACTGTCTACATGAATATTCAAAATTTTATTTTGGTACACAGGGGTACGGGCTACAAATGTTAAAGTAATGAACATCCTTCATGATGCATATCGTTGAAAAGCTCTTTTAGAGGACAGTAATTGTGGTTATGTACAGTTTTATCATATTTTCACTTAGGAGGGGGGTATAATTAAAAAATATAGCTATATCTTATATAAAAAGAAGTGTATCCGTATGAGGGTATGTCTTTTATCCTAATTTGATGAATATTTACACACTTTTTCTTCAAAACAAGGTGAAGGTCACTGCCTACATGAGATTACGAAATTAAAATTTTGGTACACAGGGGTACGGGGTACAAGAGATGAATACCCTTCATCTTCATGATGCATATCGTTGAAATGCTCTTTAAGAGTATAGTAATTGTTGTTATGTGTACGGGGTACAAATGACAAAGTAACGGATACCCTTCATGATACAAATCGTTGAAAAGCTGTTTAAGAGAAAAGTAATTGTTCTTAAGTACAGTTTTGTCTTATTTTCATATAGAAGGGGGAGAGGTAAAATGGAAATTTATATCTATATCTATATATGTATATAAAAGTCAACATATGTGTGTACATATGCATGTTCTTTTATACAAATCTACAGTTGTATTCCGATCTCGATGAAAATTTGCACACTTGACCTTCAAAGCAAGGGGAAGGTAACTGTTTACATGAATTTTCGAACTATAACTTTTGGTTCAAAGGGGTACGGGGTACAAGTAATGAATACCCTTTATCTTCATGATGCATATCATTGAAATGCTCTTTAAGAGTACAGTAATTGTTGTTATGTGTACAGTTTTGTCATATTTTCATTTAGGAGGGGTAAATTTAGGATATTTGCAAATGATCTTATCAAAGAGGTGGGGGATATAACTAGGAGGGATAGAATCTAGATGTTCTCGCATAGTAAAATAATTTGTATGCTTTCCTGGTCGTTTATAAACTTATCAAATTTAAAAACACTCCGTAGCGAAGCACGGGTATCCAGCTAGTATATTTATAAAAATCTGTCTTCAAAATAACTCACTCTATACATAATAATACCGATTTTTAATCCCATAACATTTAATTTAATCAATTTATTATTAAAATTATTTATTTATAAAATGTTTAAGAGGTGGTTGTTGATACATTGGTTCAATTTCAGTGTGGTCAAATTTAGTTTAATCAATATATTATAAACTAGAACTTTTCCAGGAAAACGACAAGATTAATGATTAAATTTGTATTTAAATTAAATAAATGTTAGACCTTTTTAAATAAATATCGTCAGAGCCGTTTGTGGGAATTTTTAATAACAATTTTTAATTTTTTGGGAACAGGGGAGAACCACCCTTAAATTTAGAGCTTAAATTAAATTTTTTCCAGATATGATTTTTCTGAACGTGTATGTAAAATTTCAACTAAATCGGCTTAGTATTATAGGATCCACATTAGTATTATAAGATCCACATTAGTATTATAAGATTCACATTGGTATTATAGGATCCACATTAGTATTATAGTTTATAGGATCCACATTAGTATTATAGGATCCACATTAGTATTATATATAAGATTCACATTGGTATTATAGGCTCCACATTAGTATTATAAGATCCACATTAGTATTATAGGATCCACATTAGTATTATAGGCTTGGCACATACGACAGAGAGATATTATTTAAACTTTTTTAACTATTAAACCTATTTCAAAGAACATTAGATTACATGAGACAAATCATTCTCTCAAGGTCAAAATTATAATATTAACTCAAAATTTGGGTTGTTGTTATTTTTATCATAAGAAAAAATTCAAGTATTTTAATTTAAAAGAATTCAAAATTGAAAAATAATTCCTGGGAAGTATCTAAATGATAAATAATTACAAGATAAAAAGAACTTTTTATATACTACGTTTTTAAATTTTCTGTTGAATCATATGTAATGTTGATAATGTAATTGTCATTGTTATATTATAATGTTAGTGGAAAAAAATACATAGTTCCGAATTTATTTACTTCACATCATAATGACAACCATCTAGAGAGCTTTATTTCTTTGCTGTCATTCAATGTTTAACTCTTAATAAAAAATCACAATTTTGAAACCCGTCAAAATGGAGGTTGTAAATACTATGTGATATGACAAAACAAATAAAATAACTTGCGGATTTTTTCCGAACTAACTTTCCATACAGCAAAATTTGCTGAAACCCAATTAAATTCTGCTGAAAGATGGCTAAAAGTATTAAAATAATGCATTGTCATCGTGTTCTGAGCTATGCTAAAAGTTTCAAATGTCTAGCTATTCGGGAAGTTAGTTAGAAATCGATTGCCAGATTTGTACCGGACAAACAAACAAACAAACAAGAAAACAAGCTAATAAAAACGTAGTAAAATAGTAGAGTTGATTAAAGAATTTTATAATATGCTACTCTGCGGCTTAGGCTCGACCATCCGAAAAAAAAAAAATCGTTCTCAAAAGTGAACACACTGCTTCCGTTACCTTCGGTAACTTCTAGATGCAATAAATAAGGAAATAGACTATTTTATATCAAATGCGTTTATAAGGACAATAATTCTAGGAGAATGAGTGTAAGACAACCATTCATCATGTTATCTCGGGCATCTTGAGAATCGATGGGAACTTCCATTAAAAAATAAAAATTAGGACCATAATGGTAATACTATTTTTATTATAAACTAATTAAGAAAAGAATGAACTAATAGCTGATGTTCTGATTGATGGTTTTACGTTTCTGACGTTGAAGATCACGGATACGGTGATGGTGGTGAAGGTAGGTCATTTCCCAAGCATTTAAATTAATAGGAACAGGATATTCGCATCAGTGAGTAAATTATTCCTCCTTTTGTGGACTGGGGAACAGGACAATTTGCTCGGCCCTCTCGCCTCATGTAATGAATGGTTTGTGGCTTTCAGTCCCATTATTTTCAATCGAGGAGGTGATTGTATCTTGGACTATCTCGGCACCCCATAATAATGTCGTGTCCTAGGACAAGTGATAACTACGACTCTCTATCAATCATTTCGAGGATTTTGGAGATAGCAACCCAATATGAGCTTCGTTATTCCGGCCAAGAATTAGTTTGTCATATGGCAGAAAAGCAATTCACCGAAACCCGTGCCAGATTCAAACACAGATAATTATTGTTAATTAGTAATTTACTTGATAGCATTTGTATAGTCTTAAACAAATCTAAAGATAAATAGATTGTATTTCCAATCATATTAACATTAAATTAAACAGAGTTATTTTGATTTCAAGACAAATCCAACAATGATAAAACTAGAATAGCTTCTAGAATCCAGTATATTATACCTTTACAAGTTTATGTACATTTTGCAAGGGATTGAAATAATTCATTTCAATATTACCATGATAGAGTTGAAAATAGAGTAAATACTTATATACTTTTTTGTAAATAGTTATTTATTGGCATAAGTAACAATAAAAGATTTGTGTATAACATCCATAATGTTATTTTGAGCCTTTTTTTAATTGTTTTTGATATTTTGTAAAGGATTTGAGCTTTTTAATTAAATATGAGGAAGGGTACTTCAAAAATCCTATTACAGCGTCACAGCGCGTTACAGCGCGTTACAGCGTCACAGCGCGTTACAGCGTCTGGAGCCCGGGAGTGAATCCAAAAAAAAAAACACCGTCACGAAACCCACCTATGACGATAACTTGAGTAATAGTAGACCGATTTAGTTGAAATTTGGTACACATGTTCATTTAACCATTGCCCAGGACGAGTTCGTTGGACAAGGTTATCTACCCAAGCGTTCGCACGTAACGCTCGCGTAAACAACAGCTTCAAAAATAAAATTGTAATTTTAGGACGGGAAAAAATTCTAACTTCATCTATTGAATGAGACAAACAACTTTTATAAATACCTACATTTTTTTTTATAGTAAAACAGACACCAAAACCGCTATGAAGTGTTTAAGATCGTTAAAATTATTAAAGCGGGCCTAAACGTTTAAAATAGGGAAAACAACGTTTTTTACCGATATCTTACATTCTAACATAACGATTTTAATTTCATACACGTATAAAGAACAATTAAAACAGGCATGTAAAATTTCAACCTGATACAAGCAGTTTTTGAGTAGTGAAGTAATATAATAATATATGGTAGGTACGGGTCTCGCGACACTACACGTATATATTTTTTTAAGATTGCAACAGTATGGCCCAATAGTTCTTCTAGTTACAGACTTCGTTTTGGGCTTACATTGAAGCCAATTCTATTTGCTACAACTTTATGTCAAATAACCTTTCTCGTAGGTGAGCGGGAATATGCCGAAATTCAGCCCGAAACGAGAGCAAAGCATAAAATATGTATTTTTGGGAAAAACTGCCAATTACATCTCGGAAACCATTAGATATATATATAGAGCTGTAGTTGAACTTAGGCTATTTAAAATATAATGTACTTTAAAAAAATAGAACAAATAATTATTAAAAAAAAAAAACCGCCAAGTTTACGAGTTATATGGCAAGAACTGTAAAAAGTCGAAATATTTTCCAGTTTTTAAGTATGAGCAGCGAGCAAAGTTTTTCGAAGCTGCAAACGTAGGATCACACTACCCTAACTAGTCCTAACAACATATCAAAAAATCAGAACTACGTCACGCTTTACAAATTTAGCTTTTTACTTTCTCATATAAAGAGAAAGTATTGTGATGGCGCGAAAATTCGATTTTGAGATTATGATGGATTTCACGTTTTGAGGTCCCAGTCAGAGTCCAAAAAAGTGGTTTTTAAAAAATGTCTGTCTGTCGTCTGTGCAGACGCCTGGAACCTAAACTACTGGGTCGATTTTGACGAAATTTGGCATACATGTTCAGAAAAATCATACCCCCGAGGCGAAATCGAGAAATGAATTTTAGCTCCAAATTTGGGGGCGCTACCCTCGAAAAACTCTGAAAAAAACGTGAAAAAAAATTATTTCTCGAAAACGGTTCCGACGATTTTGATTAAAAAATTCTAAAATATAGTCTATTTAAATACCAATATATATATATATATATATATATATATATATATATATATATATATATATATATATATATATATATATATATATATATATATATATAACGATATAACCCGTTTTCCCGGGAAAGATCTAGTTCCTGAGAAAATTGCTTAAAACGCGGACACGGAGAGCCCGGGTTTGATTCCCCGCCAAGGAGAAATTATTTTTATGGTAAATTTTGATGAAATGTTCAATAATAATTAAATGTACATACAAAACTAATAAATGGAAAACACTGGGCTAAGTAATTATGAACTCGTATATGAGAAAGTTTGTCTGAGTTGTCTCGGACCGATTTTTTATAAGTATGTTTCGACTGGCATAAATAGACAAAGTAAAAGTTTAAACTATATTTTGATATGAATATCATAACCATAAAAGTAAAAAATAGACTGCCAATTGGTGTGGCACAAAGCTTCCTCGCATCCTATCACGTACTTTATTGTTATATTAACATTAACCTTATCGTTATATTACTTTATTGTTATATTGTTTATTGCCTAAAACCATTAATAGTTTTAGCGATCTTTAACATTTCATAGCGGTGTCGCTGTAGGTTTTACTAAAAAATTGTATTTGAAAAAAATATTTGTCTCATTGAATAGATGAAGTAAGATTTTTTCCCCGACCTAAAATTACGATTTTAAATTTGAAGTTCACGTTTACGCGAGGGTTGCTCGTGAACGCTTGTACGGATAACGTTGTCCAACGATCTCGACCTGGGCATTGTTAAAATGAACATGTCTACCAAATTTCATCAAAATCAGTCGACATTTACTCAAGTTATCGTCGCACGTTTCATGTTTCGCGGACACACAGACCGACAGACAGACAGACAGACAGACAGACAGACAGACAGACAGACAGACAGACAGACACGGAACCAAAAATGTTCCCTGATGTCTGAAACGGATTTCTGTCTTGGAATTTTTAAAATCGGAGGCATAAAACTTTTTTGTTCTCAAAAGTGAACACAATGCTTCCGTTACCTTCGGTAAGCTCGGAAGCAAAAAGGATAATGAACGACGTTTACCAACATCTAACATAAATTCCTCCCGCCAAAAAAACAACTAAACACCTGAAATAACTCATTGAAAAAATTAGTTATTTATTTGTTTGTGAATGGGAAATGCTGGAAATTCCCACTTTTGAATATTCCAGCTGTTTTGCAATAAACAATAATTATTAATGGCTTGCATAATGTCATAGATTGTTGTTTTAACTCCTCGAAATATGGATAATATCTAATAAGGAAAATGTCTATTTATAAATTAGTGAAATTTTCAAAATTTCAATTTTCCGCGACATTATAATATTGCTTTAAATAATATCAAAGATTTACTTGTAATATAACATATTGCATTACAATATATATATATATATATATATATATATATATATATATATATATATATATATATATATATATATATATATATATATATATATATATATATATATATATATATATATATATATATATATATATATATATATATATATATATATATATATATATATATATATATATATATATATTATTACATATAAATCTTAAACATTATTCTGTATTTGTGTGTATGTGTGTGTTGCGATGTTTGAACAGTATATTATATTTTACGAATAGGAGAAACCTAAGATAATTAAACATCCACCATCAGTATAATGACAAAAACGCGTATAAAGTTACATAACTAACTAGGTAATTAAAGTCAATACTAAGTACTTGAATAGATACTTTTACTACTTTATTACTATCAGCTCTACTAACAAGGACGTACCTATCAAAGTAGTTAAAATGATAAAATTATAATGTTTGACTTGTTAATGATATAATATTTTTATTTTACTTTAGGTTTAATTTAGCTTACAAAAATTACTTTTGAAGTAACTATTTCAGTCTTAAATATTTCAAGACTTAATGCTTAGACAAAGTTAAATTTTAAACGAGTTGGCTCACGCTCAGAACGGTTTCAGTCTTACCAAATGCTAGCCATAGTTAAAATGCATAATATTGTATCATTATCAAGGATTGATACGAAATATAAACATTTTATCTCTGTTTAGGTGCAAAGAAAGTGATTCTTTTCTATGCAGTGATTCTTTTCTGTAGTTGTATTCATTGCGCATGTGCCTTTAATAATTCTTCACCTTAACGCACCATTAGCGTATTTGTTTACATTTAACAAAACTAATTTGCTGTTAGTTTAATTATAGTAACTGTTTAAATCGAGATTTTAGTGAAAAACAATGAGTGATTTAAGTGATTATGACGAAAATGAGGAGATTAATACACCTCCCGAAATAATTAATTCAAAAAAATACAACTGATGAATTAATGTCATCTTTACCAAAAGAGAAATGCGAGCTTACATACGGGAAGTTTATTAAATATTTCTTTCTGTATTTATTATCCATATCCAGCAATCGTGGATAAAGTATAGTACGCAACTCGTGCGAAAACTGCATTTGGCTTTGCTCGCGTGGTTTTACTAACCTCGCTGTCGCTCGGGTACTAACTCCACACTCGCATGCAAAATGCTACTTTCCGCACTAGACGCGTAATGTACTATTAACGAAGTTAAAGCAAGTATATGTTACGTTAGAAATACGGAGATTATGTTCACTTATTCATAACATACTCTCAAAAGTTTGCATGTAAAGAAATTCTTAGTGCGTAAAATCTTTACGACTCCAGTGGCAGCACTGTATTAGGCTGTATAGAACATTTAAGAATGTAGATTACCAACTAACAGTTTCAGAGGAAAATGTAACTATTTTTAGTCTAAAAAAAATGTAACTACATACTTAAATTAAATTATGAGAAAGAAAACACCACCAATTTAAGTAAAATTTATACAAACTTAATTAATTAAGTACTTTTCCATCATTGTATTCCTAGCTATAGTTAGTATTCTGAGTAAATGTTGTTCCGCTAATCCGCCTACCTGACATACCTTACTATTTCCTAATATCTGGATTTTCTTCCACACTTCCATTCATTCCTTTATAACATGTAGTAGAGTCAACCTTGACCTTTTTGTATTTTTTTTATTTTTTACTTTGTTTTCTTGCTCTGATGATGCTAATAAACCTATACCGAGACGTTAGCATAAACTGCCACACTGTGTTTTATTTGACAGCATCTCGCTGACATACCCTTTCATTACACTTGAACTGTCACCAACCCCCTCCATTATTTATGAGAAAGATTAATTATTCTGGGTCCACCGTCAACCAGTCAAATGGGAATACATATTTGAGGTGGGTTTGCGCTCGTGAGGTTGTGGTGGGGATGAAGGTCACTGGCTTATCATCATCTGCATGCTCTACCGTTTTGATTTGCAATGAATTAGGGTTGGGACATCGATAGGCAAACATCGATGTTTTCGATACATCGACATCGGCCCTCCAAGAAAAGGTCACCGCTTTCAAAAAATCTCTCCTTTTTCGTCCCCGATTTTCGTTGTCGTCCATTTTTTAGGCTGCGATGGATCGATAACATCGGTCTTTTCGATGTTTCAGGTAAACATCGATGTTGACCGATACATCGAAAGATCAACATCGAATTTTTAAAGTCCGATACATCGATGTTTTCGATACATCGACATCGATGTCCCAACCCTACAATGAATCATTCGATGATCATTGGACGGATGAACAGCATGGCTACTCAGTTTAAGCGTAATACTGATTGGTGAAAGTTTGGTGCAAAACGTGACGCAATTATCAATTTCATTTCAGCACGCCACGCAATCAACCTGTTCCGATGTATAAGGTGATTTTGAACATGGATAAAAAAACTTTGAGCAAATTAGATCAGTGGCGTCTAATATAAAGGTGGGAGTTCAAAATCAGTTCAAACATTTGAAAACATTGCAGCTGTTCAACAAGTGTTACTAAGAATTCCTCGCCCATCAGCCAACGGTCATGCTGGACGGCTTGGAATAAGAGACTCGTCGTTGAGATGGATTTTCCATAGAGATCTTCATTTTCATCCTTTTAAAATTAAAAAAAAGTAGATGGAAAAGTCTCTCCACTTAATTTGTTTATATAGTAATTACAAGATAAAAAGAACTTTTTATATATTTCGTTTTTAAGTTTTCTGTTGAATCATATTATGTAATGTTGATAATATAATTGTTATTGTTATATATATAATGTTAGTGAAAAAAATAGTTCCGAATTTATTTACTTCACATAAATGACAACCATCTAGTGAGCTGATCTTAAACCTATAAGAGGGCAAATCTTTGTACAACGGATCTCCCCAACACCGAATCTAAACCGTGCCATCGATATGCCCCCGTGCAGGGGATGGTAAGAGAAGAGAAATGAGTACAAGTAAAGAAGTACAGATGCAGAAAAATTAAACCGATACCTAGGACACAATAGTCCAGTCAAATTAGGTTTTCATCTTGCATTAAATCATGTAGTTCCAATTTTTTCAGGAATGTGTAGGGGGTGGTCCCCTGAACAACGCCTAATAAAGTCCCATCGATTTCAGGCGCCGCGGGACGGGGGAGGGGGGGCAAAAGGTCACATTTTTCAGTTTTTGGCGTTTATCTTGAAAACGGTACGTCGCACAGAAAATAATAATCTATTCAAAATAAAAGCTGATAAAATTATCTTTCAAATCATATATATCTTGTTTCAACCTAATTGTTACCGTTTTTGAGATATGAGCCGTTGAATATTAAAAAATGAAAAAAAAGGGGCAGTGGTTCAGGAATCTCGTCAATCTTTCTCTTCTAACTCTTTTCCCTTCGAGTTTAACGAAAACTCGGGGGAAATAAAGTTGTAGAGCGAAAAATTTCCTTAAAAAATTATTTTAGTTATGCTAATTTATCTTCACCCCGTAAATAGTTAGAGCGTTTTGAAGTTTAGGGACGCTTTTCAACATTTTACTAGTAAAATGCTTCTTGTGACTCAAGTTTTGTTTCCAAGGTTTGTAACTCTCTTGATCACTTTGTATGCTGTTTAATTGGATAAGTATAGTAATTATAACCCGTATTAATAATGAATTATGTATACATGTACTAAAATCTATATCTCGTAATATATAGAAGGACACTTGTATTAGAGAGGAGGAAGTAATAAATCAATTTTAGATGTATAAAAGTTGTTCATAAAATCAAAAATTGGGTATCAAAAATAGATTCAAATAACAATACTAACATTGAATATATGTATACAATTAATTTCATCAACTGCTCTTTCACTTGTTAAAAGCTGTCTATATGATACTTCAATCAAATTGCTCAAAGTCTTCTTGGATCGGAACACTGTTTGAACACGAGCCTTGACAGTTGCTGCACACCAGGGAACAGTTGGTCCTGGCTCTCCGACAACCACACATCGTTCCGCAGCCAGTGGTACAGCTGCAGAAGAGTGTGTTGAGGACAATGTCTGGTGCCAAAGGGGGTTTTGTCTTGATAGGAGTAAGGTGTCCACATCTTTTCTCGTCCAGCACCAACTTTCATGTAGGATGGATTCGTTCCCCAACCATTGCTGCACCTCCAGAAACACTCTGTATGAATGTTGCATTGCAGCATCTGTTGTGGGCGGCAAAGCGCGCAGGTTGGCTTTCATTATTGCAGTGGATTTCACGAATCACGAAGCATATGTATCAGTGAACAAAATAGATTAGAATTGTAGCTAGTTGTATTTAATAATTATTGAATACTAATTATTGTATTATTAATAATATAACGATAACATATTAGTAAATATTAATTAGTTAAATGAATTATTAAATTTACTTAATGGGGTCAGTACGGTCTAAGAAAAATTAAAGGTACCTGTACTGATTGTCAATATACTTATTTAACGGGGCCTGGAACATGAGCAGGAACATTCATTCCCCAGCTTCAGCAATGTCTCCTGGTGAAGATTTGGGGTCATAAAACAATTTTGCGATGTTTGCTGTTTCATTGGCATACCGCTTGAAATATTATACTATGGCCTGGTGTACCGTTTTCTGCACTCCACATGGTCAACACCACCTTTCAATCTTCGGAACGAATCATGTCTTTTATCTCTTCGTGTAAGATTAGCACTTAATAACGTTTTCATTCCTTTATCACTCTCTTGACTTGCACCTTCTTCAGCTGTTTCATCACAAATTAAGCACTTTTCACTCATGTCGAACGACCTATTATTGTAATAAAAATGTGGTATACGATCATAACATGGCGCAAACGCTTGAGAGACTGTTTACATAGAGTTACAGACGTTGGAAACAAAACTTGAGTCACAAGCAGAATTTTACTAGTAAAATGTGGAAAAGTGCCCTTAAACTTCAAAATGCTCTAGCTATTTACGGGGTAAAGATATATTTGCATAACTTCATTCATTTTTTAAGGAAATTTTTCGCTCTACAACTTTATTTCCCACGAGTTATCGTTAAAATCGAAGGGGAAAGAGTTAGAAGAGAAAGATTGACGAGATACCTGAACCACTGCCCCTTTTTATTCATTTTTACTTTCTCATGTAAAGAGAAAGTATTGTGATGGCGCGAAAATTCGATTTTAATGGATTGACACGTTTTGAGGTCCCCTGAGTCCAAAAAAGTGGTTTTTAAAAAATGTCTGTTCGTCGTCTGTCGTCTGTGCAGACGCCTGGAGCCTAAACTACTGGGCCGATTTTGACGAAATTTGGCATACATGTTCAGAAAAATCATACCCTGATGCTAAATCGAGAAATGAATTTTAGCTCTAAATCTGGGGGCGCTACCCCCCAAAAACTCTGAAAAAACATGAAAAAAAATTATTTCTCGAAAACGGTTCCGACGATTTTGATGAAAAAATTCTAAAATGTAGTCCATTTAAATACGAATCTAACTATATAAGCCGTTTTCCCGGGAAATATCTAGTTCCTGAGAAAATAGCTCAAAACGCGGACGGAGGGAGCCCGGGTTCGATTCCCCGCCCAGGAGAAGTTATTTTAATGATACATTTCGATGAAATGTTCAATAATAATTAAATGTACATACGAAAGCTAATAAATGGAAAACACTGGGCTATGTAATTATGAACTCGTATAAGAGAAAGTTTGTCTGAGTTGTCTAGGACCGATTTTTTAATATTCAACGGCTCATATCTCAAAAACGGTAAGACTTAGGTTGAAACAAGATGTATATGATTTGAAAGATAATTTTATCAGCTTTAATTTTGAATAGATTATTATTTTTTGTGCGACGTACCGTTTTCAAAATAAACGCCGAAAACTGAAAAATGTGACCTTTTGCCCCCCCTCACCCCTCCCGCGGCGCCTGAAATCGATGGGACTTTATTAGGCGTTATTCAGGGGACCACCCCCTACACATTCCTGAAAAAATTGGAACTACATGATTTAATGCAAGATTCGCAGCCATTTTGAGCTAATTTGACTGGACTACAAGTGTAAACAAACCTGGTTGTCACACGTCAATTAATATATTTCTTTGTTTACTTTTTCCGGTTTCACTTTCATTCAGTGGTTATCTCTAAAGGCGAGTTTACACGATCCAAGTAGACTTGGTCCAAGTAGGGGAACTTGTCAAAAAAAAAACCATTTAGAAGCAAAGGAAAAAAAACAAAAATTTAAAAGAAATAACAGCTGTCAATAACCTTCTTATAAACAAATCCGTCACAACTTTTCACGTCTTTTCTCATTTTTGACAGCTTTCTTGTCATAATCATATGGTTGACGCCATCCAAGTCTACTTAGATCAAATAACGTCTAACTCAACTTGGATGTCCAAGTTGACTTTGATAACCTGTTTACACGATCCAAGTAGCGTCAAAATAGTGTCAAAACTGATTTGGTCCAAGTCAACTTGGATCGTGTAGACGCGGCTTTAATAATAAAATCACAAATTTGAAACCCGTCAAAATGAAGATTGTATAAATATGGGACATATTTACACAACACAACGCTCTTTTCCGCTTTTGACATTGTCAAAACAAATAAAATAACTTTCCATACGCACAATTTGCTGAAAAGCAATTAAATTCTTCTGAAAGATGGCTAAAAGTATTAAAATAATGCATTGTCATCGTGTTCTGAGCTATTCTAAAAGTTTCAAATGTCTAGCTATTCGGGAAGTTAGTTGATCGATTGCAAGATTTGTACTGGACAAACAAACGAACAAAAAAAAAAAGAAAGCAAGCTAATAAAAACGTAGTAACGCAGCGTTCGGCTTCTATAGGGCCATCTTCAGTGCCAAAAGATGTGGACCCTCAGAGCAAGGAAGGGGTAGAGGGAATAATCCGATTTGAAAAGTGGTTCATTATTCTTTCCCCGTAAAGTGATCACGTGGTCACTGGTCCTTGTCTTACTGGTCTATTCCTTGTCCTTCCGTCCTCACAGACGCATGTCAACAAATCCTTATCAGTAGCATTTATTTATAGAAAAGAAGAATTAAGTTTAGAACTAGTCTGGGGATTATAATTATAGTTTTTCAAAATTGTTGTGAATACTGTTTTGGAAACTCCTCATGGAAACACTTTCGGTTTGAAACCAAAACAGTTTTCTAAACGTTTTAAAAACTCGTGGAAACGTAGTAATATTGTTTCCGTAAGGGGTTTTCATTAATATTTTATTTATTTTTCCATATTTTATTGCATCTGCAATTACAATGATAAGGGAATGATTAAAAATTTAAGTATCTATAATAATAAACTTTGCATGTACAAAATTATAAAATAAATCACATCCTTCAGTAAAACTTGAATATTAAAAGAAAAACGTTCTATAAAAAAGTAACAGACTTATCTAAAGCTTCATATACTTTTAGCAATAAGATTTTATACGGTAATGTTAAAAATTAGGATGGTCTTTGTTGCTGTATACAAATAAATAGTTCATTTAAAAGTACAACAGCCTTAAAAATAAAAGATTTACTATTTAAACATGACATTTTATAATATCATATTGGATCATTCTAAACGAATATTTGTCAGTTAAACAGTTTCAATTCATACGAAAAAATTGCTGTTGTGACCTTGAAGTCAAAAGGTATTTAAATCATTGTTTCCATTGGGTTTTGAGTATCAAAACAGTTTTTAAAACGATTTTGAAAACTATGTAATTGTTAATAGTATTAAATAAATTACTTATGGGATTAGCGAAGAACAATACTTCTTAATAATAAGATAATTTATCGGCTTTAACCTCTTTGTCATCAGCTAACGTTTTTAAAACATAATTAATTTGTTTACGCACATAGAACATGTCAGTAATTTTTAATGGATTGGAAATAAATATCAATTGTATAATAAATGCACAGATTGTAAAGTATGTACCGCGCGCGGTCGTACACTCAAGCAAGCAGTATTACCTCGTATTTTATCACCCTAACTTAATTTTATGCCCCCTTTCCTTTCTTTTTATGAGTTGTAATGCTATATTATTTACTAAGTTTTTATTAGCTTGCTTTCTTGTTTGTTTGATTGTCCGGTCCAAATCTGGCAATCGATTTCTAACTAACTTCCCGAATAGCTAGACATTTCAAACTTTTAGCATAGCTCAGAACACGATGACAATGCATTATTTTAATACTTTTAGCCATCTTTCAGCAGAATTTAATTGGTTTTCAGCAAATTTTGCTGTATGGAAAGTTAGTTCGGAAAAAATCCGCAAGTTATTTTATTTGTTTTGCCATGTCCCATATTTACGCAATCTTCATTTTGACGGGTTTCAAATTTGTGATTTTTATAAATAAACTAGCTTGGTACCCGTGCTTCGCTACGGAGTGTTATAATAATTAGATAAGTTTATAAACAACCATAATGAAACATTATAAATTATTTTACTATGCAAGAATATCTAGATTCTACCTCTCCCACCTATTTCTATACCCCCTCCTCTTTGATAAGCAAATTTTTAAATATCCTAAATTCCCCCCCCCCCCCCCCTTAAGTAAAATATGACAAAACAATACATAAAAACTATTACTCTACTCTTAAAGATCTTTTGCATCATCAATGGTATTCATTACATTTACCCCGTATTCATTACTTGTACCATACCCCTGTGTACCAAATTTAAATTTCCAAAATTCATGTCGGCTGTCATTTTCCCCTTGCTTTGAAGTTCAAGTGGGCAAATTTTTATCGACATCGAACTAAAACTGTAGATTTGTATAAAGAACATACACCCACACCACATACGTTGATTTTTATATAAATTTAGCTATAAATTTCCATTTTACCCCCTCCTAAATAAAATTGTACATAACAACGATTACTTTTCTCTTAAAGTGCTTTTCAACGATATGCATGATATGAAGGGAATCCATTACTTCGACATTTTTACACCGTACCCCATTGTACCAAAATTTAAATTTCGAAAATTCATGTAGACAGTGACCTACCCCTTGCTTTGAAGGGAAAGTGAGTAAATATTCATCAAATTAGGATAAAACTGTAGATTTGTATAAAAGACATGTACCCTCATACAGACACTCTTCTATTTTTATAAGATATAGCTATATTTTTCCATTTTACCCCCTCCTAAATGAAAATACATATGACAGAACTGTACATCACAACAATTAATGTAATCTTAAAGAGCTTTTCAACGATATGCATCATAAAGGGTATTCAATCCTTTGACCCCGTATTCATTATTGTATCCTGTTCCCTGTGTACCAACATTTAAATTTCAAAAATTCATGTTGACACTGATTTTTTCTTCCTTTGAAGGTCAAGTGTGCATTTTTTGATCGAGATCAGACTAAAACTATGGATTGTATAAAGAACATACACACATACGTTGACTTTTAGATATATTTTTCCATTTACCCCCCTAAATGCATGTAAAAACAATTATTGTACTCTTAAAGAGCTTTTCAACAGTATGCATCATGAAGGGTTTTCAACTTTGACATTTGTACCCCGTACCCCTGTGTACCAAAACTTAAATTTCGAACATTCATGTAGACAGAGATCTTTCCCTTGCTTTGAAGGTCAAGTGAGCAAATTTTCATCGAGATCGAATTAAAACTGTTGATTTGTATAAAGAAAATAAACACACTCATACATACGTTGACTTATATAGATATACATTTCCATTTTACCCCCCTCCTAAATGAAAATATGACAAAAACGTACTTAACAACAATTAATGTACTCTTAAAGAGCTTTTCAACGATATGCATCATGAAGGGTATGCATTACTTTGACATTTGTACCCCGTACCTCTGTGTACCAAAATTTTAATTTCGGAAAATCATGTAGGCAGTGACCTTCACCTTGTTTGGAAGAAAAAGAGTGTAAAAATGCATCAATTTGGGATAAAACTGTAGATTTGTATAAAAGACATTCTCTCATATAGATACTCTTATTCTTTTATTTATAGATATAGCTATATTTTCCATTTTACCCCCCTCCTAAATAAAAATATGACAAAACTATACATAACAACAATTACTGCACTCTTAAAGAGCTTTTCAACGATATGCATCACGAAGGGTATTCATTACTTTGACCCCGTATTCATTACTTGTACCCCGTACCCCTGTGTACCAAAATTTGAATTTTGAAAATTCATGTAGACCTTGATTTTCCCCTTGCTTTGAAGATCAAGTGTGCAAATTTTCATCGAGATCGGACTAAAACTGTAGAGTTGTATTAAGAACAAATAAGATATAGCTATATTTTTCCATTTTACCCCCCTCCTAAATGAAAATATGACAAAAGTGTACATAACAACAATTACGGCACTCTTAAAGAGCTTTTCAACGATATGCATCACGAAGGGTATTCATTACTTTGACCCCGTATTCATTACTTGTACCCCGTACCCCTGTGTACCAAAAGTTGAATTTCGAAAATTCATGTAGACCTTGATTTTTTCCTTGCTTTGAAGGTCAAGTGTGCAAATTTTCATCAAAATCAGGCTAAAACTGTAGATTTGTATAAAGAACAAACACACACACACATACGTTGACTTTTATATATATATAGATAAGAGATAAACGTTAAATGACAGCAAAACAGGAAATATATCGATGGAACGGTTTAGATTTGGTGTTGGGGAGATCCGTTGTACAAAGATTTGTCCTTTTATAAGTTTAAGATCAGCTCTCTAGATGGTTGTCATTTATGTGAAGTAAATAAATTCGGAACTAATTTTTTTTTTTTTTTTTTTTTTTTTTTTTCACTAACATTATATATTATATAACAATAACAATTATATTATCAACATTACATACGATTCAACAGAAAATTGAAAAATTTAGTATATAAAAAGTTCTTTTTATTTTGAATTTTTATTATTTTAACACAACAGAACCTCATGCTTGTTTAAAAATAAATACAAAATCTCAAGCCTTTATGTTATTAGTTATTAGTCACAACGTTTCAATTTAATAAGACGTGTCGTCGTATCCATAAAATTTAATTTGTTATCGTCAACATTGTCTTGGACCTCATTTAGCATTATAAACCTTGTTATTTTTTTAAAAATGAATTTTAATACAGTACAAGACTAATTAAGATCGGGCAATATAATGAGATAAAGCACGTTAAAAAATTATTAATAGCTAATTAATTTAAACTTATATCTTTATTAATTTAGTTATTATAGATATGTACTTAACTTTTTAATCATTCCCTTATCATTGTAATTGCAGATGCAATAAAATATGGAAAAATAAATAAAATATTAATAAAAACTCCTTAAGGAAACAATATTACTACGTTTCCATGAGTTTTTAAACCGTTTAGAAGATTAGTGTTTCCACGAGGAGTTTTCACAACAATTTTGAAAAACTATAATTATAATCCCCAGACTAGTTATAGTTAAGTCAGGTTATCATATATCTGCTCATCATACCTACTTCGCATGTCTCAATTCTGTTTTCAATTAAATACCCGTTCCCATGTTATTATTTTTAAAAAGTAAAGTTTAATGCAAAACTAAAAATTTGTTGTGACTTGAACTGAAAAGTTTTAAAATCACCGTTTATCTACGATTGATACGAAATATAAACATTATATCTCTGTTTAGATGCGTAGAAAGTAATTATTTACGTACTTGTATTCATTGCGCATGCGCGTCTCATAGTTCTGAAGAATTCCTCTTCTTTACCACGCTAGCGTGTTAAAGAAGAGGAATTCTTCAGCTTTACGCACGATTAGCGAGTTTGTTTACATTTAACAAAATTAATTTGCTATTCTTTTATTAAAGTAACTGTTTATATCGAATTTTTAGTGAAAAACAATGAATGAATCAAGTGGCTTTGACGAATATGTAGAGAATAATACTCCTCCAGAAATAATTAATTCGGCCAAAAATACAACTCAAGATTAATGCCATCTTTATCAAGAGAAGAGATACGAACTTACATACAGAAAGTTTATTTTTTTCTGTATTTATTATTTAAATCTAACAATCGTAGACAAAGTACGGTACGCAACTCGTGCGAAAACGGCATTTTGCATTGCTCGTGTGGTTTTACTATATATATATATATATATATATATATATATATATATATATATATATATATATATATATATATATATATATATATATATATATATATATATATATATATATATATCTTTTTTCACACCTGATTAAAATGTTAAAAAGAGAAAACTTTTAAAATTAACTTCATTTTAAAAACTTGCTTTAACGCCTTATTACAGCTCAACTTTAATTTGCTACAGAACGAAGAAATCTCTTAATTTTTATATCTACTCTGTGTTACGCACGCTAATATTTATTATAAACTTAATTAATTTAAAAAGTTTGATAAATACTTTTGAGGTGTATGTTCCTTCGTACGGATAGACCACAAATTTATTGTCAAGATCAAGTTCCAATAGAGGAAGTGATTCGTCTGAAGATGTCATCGTTTTCAAAATTAACAACACTTAACGATTTAATAGTTAAATAACATCACGTTTAAGGAAATATGATCGAACTTAAGCTAACCGTATACAAGACACTTTAAACACAATTATTGACAGGAAAATATTATTCTATACATAACTTAGATAACCGGAAAAAAGGATCGATATTTTTTTAACTAAATGGTAAAACAAAATAATGACAATTATAACTAAATTGAAATTTTAAGAAGCTTTACTAATAACAAATAAAACTTTATAGATAAAAATTATTGATTTGAACCCAAAAATAAAATACGATACTATCAATTTATAATTTAATTAAATTATCATCTCATTTTGGGTATATATATCTTATTACTTACTAACAAAGAAGTTACAGTCATTTAATTTTTTACCACAATTATCTGACGCAATAAAATAACGCATTAAGGCAATCTAAAATAGATTATTAATTTACTTCTGAAATACATAATTATACATTTTATTTTTTTTCATATGTTATATTGAACATAATATTAATTTTGTAATAATAAAATAAATTAATGAATTTACCGCAATTGTCGATTAGTAGATTTGGTCAAATCAAGAATAAATCCAGAAAATATATCTTGTTTTCTGATACATCAAAATTGTTTCAGTTATTCTTTTCACAATGCGACACTTAAAAGATTCTATATTTCTTGCTAACATATAATATTTTGGTATAATCTCCTCTTTTTTAATAAATAATCACTATAATAATTTTCAAAATTTGGTAATATTACCTTTAAAGAACATTTGTAACTCAAATTTAAAAAGAAAGTTTTACATCATTATAAGGAGAGAGACAGATGTATCTATTTGTTTACCTGTCAATGTGTTAAGAGAGTATGGGGCGGAAAATTTACAAAACTACAAAAAAAGGTGTTTAACCACCACTATTGATTTTTTTTAATAAATCGATTATTTTGTTATATTTCATTACAATGTCGGTTGTTGATATTGTACGTGTGAAACTAAACACTTCATTTTTCGATTAATCCTTTCGCACTCACGAATTATGAAAAATTATTGAATTTTTTTCTTTTCTCCCAATATTTTTGCTATTTCTATTTTTTTTTATGATTTTTCATGTTACTCAAATTTGTCTGTGGCCCCCAGGGGCCCATAATTTAACTGTCCTCTGCAGAGGACAAATATATTTGAAGGATCAAGACAAAAGAAAAAAAATTAAAAACTTGGTATTATATTTAATGCACCGAAAATGGCGGATTCAAATCAAAAAGTTATAAATGTATAAAATATATATAGGTATGTGTATAAAAAAAAAAAAATTTGATATGAAAGCTAGCGAAACAATTTCTGTTTCTCGTAATGTACACATAAACATTAAATTTGCTGCATTTCATGTAAGTTTTTGATTTGCAGCCAATATTTTTTATACCTGCATACATCATTTACATCCCCATATATTGTTAAATGGTCATTGTGGTCGTACCAGACTTCTTCAAGCGGTATAATTTGGCACCAGAGGGGCGACCTCTTTTTTTTTACTGTTTTATCCCAGACAAAATATTTATCGAATATTCCGGTAGAAATTGTGATCAACAATGGGCTATATATGATCTACCATCCAAATTTCATTAAAATCGGAAGTGTTATTTTTAAGATATGTTGGTTCGCAAAAATACGTTAATGATTTTTTTATCTTTTTCCAACTACAATATCTCGAAAACGGTATGTCTCAATTCAAACATGCATAGGACCTTTTTTGTGCAGAATTATGAGAGATATATTTTTTGTAATAACACTTCTCTTCAAAAAATAAACCGTTTTGCGTAAAAAGTTAAACATAAGTAAATTTGGGACTTTAAGGAGGGGAGAGGGAGGACGCGTCCCTCCTAGAGGGAGGAACTTTACTGTTTCTTACTACTACGCTTACTGTTTCTTACTCTTTCTCTTTACTGTTTCTTACTACTACGCTTACTGTTTCTTACTCTTTCTCTTTACTGTTTCTTACTACTACGCTTAAGAGTGTTTCACAAAGTTTCAAAACTTTATAAATTATTTCCTCCATTTGGTGATTTTTTTACTAATTTGCCTGGACGCCAATACAATGAAAACCTCAAAATCACCATTTTGGAAGTTACGAGGTATCACTTATTGACGTTGAGTTTGCACCCGAGCGACAGCGAGGGTAGTAAAACCACACGAGCAATGCAAAATGCCGTTTTCGCACGAGTTGCGTACCGTACTTTATCTACGATTGTTAGATTTTAATATTAAATACAGAAAAAAATAAACTTGCTGTAGGTAAGTTCGTATCTCTCTCTTGATAAAGATGGCAAGACCTGTTCATACGAGGGTTTTGAATTCCATCCCCCGTTCCGATCACGTATTTTAGGTGGAGCGGATTTAAACCGATATGATCTGTGGTTCTCCGTTCACATAGCGTTTTGAACTAGCCGATCGTTTTCAAAACGATGTGTGAATGTGAACGTAGTATATAACAGACCTCATTATACCGGACAAATTTAACGGACAAACTTAGGTTTGTTGAGGAAATGGTCTGAGACACCCATTTTGTTATTATATCCTAATCGTTGTTTGAGGGAAAAGATGATTCTGAGACACTATACTTTAGATAAAACAGTCTAAACACGAATATATAATCTGGGTTCAAGTCTAAAAGAGAAAAGACGCATGATAAATGCGTAGAGTTGCAAATTCATAAGTTCTTTATCGATTTATTAATTAAGTTCAATTAATTGGCGTGTTTCACAATAATTTGAGTTGACATTCCGCTTTATACGTCTATTTATCTGTCACGAGACAGAACTGCTCCGTTCCAGTCAACAGCTGTTTAAAAACAATAAAGAGGATTTAAATTTAGATTTATTACTGATATTAGGATATCGGCGTAGTCAAGAGGTTTTCATGCACTCCTAACACCATGGTTTAAACAAAACATAAGACATGTTTTATACTGATACCCACATCGGGTAAATAGGTGTGTAAACTACTGTCCTAACACCGACAAAACTGGTTCGACACCCTGAGAAATTAAACATGTTTTATACTGATAACCACATCGAGTAAATAGGTGTGTAAACTATATATTGATAACTACATCGATTAAATAGGTGTGTAAACTACTGTCCTAACACCGACAAAACTGGTTTGATTCCCAGAGAAATTAAACATGTTTTATATATTGATAACTACATCGAGTAAATAGATGTGTAAACTACTGTCCTAACACCGACAAAACTGGTTCGATTCTCAGAGAAAAGTCACGTTTTATACTGATAACCACTTCGAGTAAATAGGTGTGTAAACTACTGTCCTAATACCGACAAAACTGGTTCGATTTCCAGAGAAAAGTCACGTTTTATACTGATAACCACTTCGAGTAAATCGGTGTGTAAACTACTGTCCTAATACCGACAAAACTGGTTCGATTCCCAAAGAAATGTCATGTTTTATACTGATAACCACTTCGAGGTTCGATTCCCAGAGAAAAGTCACGTTTTATACTGATAACCACTTCGAGTAAATAGGTGTGTAAACTACTGTTCTAACACCGACAAAACTGGTTCGATTCCCAGAGAAATTAAATATGTTTTATATATTGATAACTACTTCGAGTAAATAGGTGTGTAAACTACTTTCTAACACCGACATATCTGGTTCGATTCTCAGATGTGTGAGACAAGGTTCACACTGATAACCACATCGAGTAGTTAGATGTTTATACCATTTCCCTACACCACCATATATCTACTTCACTACCTAAAATATGTTATGTTTCACAATTATAACCGAATATCTGTAATAATCGAAGTAACTGTAGAGGTGCCTCCACAAACCCCCATCAAATCTATATTTTTAGGGTTTCGTTGGTAAACCAAAAAAAGAAACCCTCATTTCGTTCTTGTGTCTGTCTGTTTAACATTCTGTACGTTTCCAATAACTTTCGAATACAAATAGATAGAAACATGAAACTTTCCAGTAGTATAGATCGTTTTGACGCGTACACAGGAAACATATAGCGAACTTAAACTATCTGCTATTAAAATTCAAAATAGGGCATAATAATTCAAGTCACGCTATTTTTTTTTTTTTTTTTTTTAATTTTGAGTGGGGTATCAAATGATAGGTATTGAAGAGTAGATTACAAAAATATATAACACTTGTGGACAGTGTTTATTTTTCCACGCCATTTTGTCAAAAAGCATCAACATAATTGCGTGCCCCCCCCCCCCCCCCCCCTTCCCCGTTATTCTGACTAATTTTATGTCCACAATACCAACGAAACCCATTTTATGTGAGACTTCATGCGCAATCAATTTTTTCACTTATTACCACTTCTGTGTTTTACTCAGTAAAATAGTCGATAAACTGAAAAGATCATCTGATGCTTATCTTTATGTAAATTGGGGTTAGACAAATTATAGAGCATTTTAAAATAAGCCACCAGTAGGTATGTATTTATTAAAGTGTTTAGTATTTATTATTATGTTTAATTATCCCAAATATCGGTCAATACAACCAATATTTTACCCTATGCCATGTTGATCAGGAAATTTTACAATTAAAAATATAGCTAGTTCAATCAAACATAAAAATTTAAGATATGTTCGAAACAAAAAGTTCAATTACATGGTATATATATAAATGTATCCTACATGTCATTACAAAGAAATATAATTTTATTTATTCATTATTAATAAATCTATTTATTTAGCTATGTAGTATAATTATGCATATATGCTTTGGAACTATATATTTTACCTTGAATAAACAAAAAAAAAGAGGTTTCTACTTTACATCGAAAAATTAAAATATAGTATATTGATTCCTAATCATTTATATATTATTTACTAGAATAGAATTCATACATTTCAAGGAAAAAGGTGACTTATTTGACTTAGAAGTATCCGAGTGTAAATCCCAGGACATTATTGTCAGGATGAAAGGTGTCCAGTGGAACAACCTCACCTACAAAGATGAAACATTATAATCCCCTCTCTTTCTCTCTTTTACGTAAACCCCACATATTACGACCTTTGTGGAATTCCAAATTCCAAACCGTGTCATTGCTTTGGAAATAAATAGCTTGTAGAATGCCATAAACTAAATCAAATTAAAAATATAATAAGATATTCGTTTTTTTTTATTTTATAGGAAGTTTGCGGGATTAAGTATTCATTTTGTTATCAACTTTTTTTGTTATTCAGGTAATAGGAATGACCTGAAAATTCATAAATGAGAGAAAGTTTCTTATCTTTTTAAAACTTGTTTGATTATATTACTTCCGAGCTTACCGAAGGTAACGGAAGCTATGTGATCGTCCTGACGAACGAAAATATTTTTATGTCTCCGATTTCAAAAATACCAAGACAGAAATCCGTTTCGATATCAGGGAACATTTTTGGTTCCGTGTCTGTCTGTCTGTCTGTCTGTCTGTCTGTCTGTCGGTCAGTGGTTCAAATTATGCGAACCAACATCTCCCGATTTTATTGAAATTTAGATGGTAGGTCAAAATTAGCATATTGTTTTCTTTATTCTCTTCCACATGCGCACAAACATGCATTAATTTAAACCTATATCTTCAAAAGTAATCATCTGATTTTTCTGATATTTGTATTGTTTATCGAATTTAGCCCGCAGATAGCTCCAAATTTATTTAAACCGTATACGCTCTTTAAATTTTACTAATTAATTTTATACTTTAATTAATGTTCAAGAAATCAAAGCAATTTTGACAGGTTTAAAAAAAACGGGGAAAAATTAAATAAATTTGACAATAATAGGTTTTAAGTATAACGAAATCCCTGATAAAGGTATACGTGCCACACTTATTGGGGAACTATGTTTACTATAAACTCCTACAACTCAATTTAAAAATTTTATTAAAAAGAAAATAATTTCAAGATAAATAGAACTTTTTATATACTACGTTTTTAAATTTTCTGTTGAATCGTATGTAATGTTGATAATATAATTGTTATTGTTATATAATATATTATATAATAATATATTTAATATAATATATATATATATATATATATATATATATATATATATATATATATATATAAATATATATATATATATATATATATATATATAGTTTTATTACTTTGTTTTTGGACCAACCTATGTACGGGTATTTATACCCCGTGTAGGACCTTATTCTTTGTAAGGATTTTTTTGGTAATAAAGAATAAAGAATATAATGTTAGTGAAAAAAAAATTAAAAAAATAGTTCCAAATTTATTTACTTCACATAAATGACAACTATCAACTATCTAGAGAGCTGATCTTAAACCTATGAAAGGACAAATCTTTGTACAACAGATCTCCCCTACACCAAATCTAAACCATGCCATCGATATATTTCCTGTTTTGCTGTCATTTAATGTTTATCTATCACAAATTTGAGACCCGTCAAAATGAAGATTGCGTAAATATGGGACATGGCAAAACAAATAAAATAACTTGCGGATTTTTTCCGAACTAACTTTCCGTACAGCGAAATTTGCTGAAAACCAATTAAATTCTGCTGAAAGATGGCTAAAAGTATTAAAATAATGCATTGTCATCGTGTTCTGAGCTATGCTAAAAGTTTCAAATGTCTAGCTAGAAATCGATTGCCAGATTTGTACCGGACAAACAAACAAACAAACAAGAAAGCAAGCTAATAAAAACGTAGTAAAAATAGAGCTCTCATGAAAATTAAAAAAAAAGGAATAAATATATCATTTGATTTTATAGATTCAATAAAGAATTCTTTGTATGTTCGACTTTTAAAAAGACTTTAAAGTAATAAGCAAAGCGGAATGTCTTTAAAAAAACAGTTTTACCTATATAATAAAAAAATACGTGTGGTGTCGCGGGACACCTGGTAGGAACAAAGTTCCTTACATTTTTCATTAAATATAAATTTTAAAATCACACTGCTAAGTACGTATACATTGCTAACTACTTATACATGGCGGAGTTAGAAAATAGACAAATAAAAAGTAACGAACTGTTTGTACCTAGCAGAGTTAAGGAAAAATTAAAAGAAAATCATTATTTGTATAATTAAAGCAAGCGTCTTACTATAAATATATATAAATCAAATTATAATTATTATTAACTACGGGAAACAGACAGTGAAAAATACACTCCTGTGCCGGGAGGAGTGTATTTTTCACTGTCTGTTTCCCGTAGTTAATAATAATTATAATTTGATTTAAATTAAAATTTAACTTTCCGTAGTATGAAAACTACCAAAAACCTAAAAATTGAATTATAAATATATATTGAATATAAGAAAAAAGTTGATTGTGATGAGTTTAGAGTGAAAGAGTATGTTTGTTAAAGGAGTTTGGATTGAAATAGGACTGTTTTCTACCTACCCGGCCAATTAATTTAAAATATTATAAAATATACCTCTTCCCTAATCTACAGCTTCTGCTTGTATATCAGGGTGAAATTTTACATGATTATATTTTATTTATTTACACAACAAAGTGACTTTTTTTGACATATATAACAAAAATAATCAAAACAAGTCAAGTAACAGGCTTCCTTAATAACACTTTTTCCCTTAAAGCTTACGTTTACGCGAGCGTTGCGCGTGAACGCTTGGGCGGATAACGTTTTCCGACGAACTCAGCCTGGGCATTGGTAAACTGAACATGTGTACCAAATTTCATCTAACTCGGTGAGCTTTTTCTCAAGTTATCGTCATCTGTAGATTTCGTGACGGATTTTGCGTGACGGTGATTTTGTGACGGTGATTTTGTGACGGTTATTTTGATCGTTTTTTTTTTATTCACTCCCGGGCTCCAGAACGTGCCATAAGGAACTTCGTTCCAAAAATAAAAATTAACATTATAAACGTAGTGTGACAGACGACAGACATGTCACAACAAAAAGTATTGATAAACAATGATAGATAGTCAACAAACATAGATTCAATAAACAAAGTGATGTTTAACTCTTAAAAACATTACAACTAGCAAAGTATAGGAGTATTTTCATGCTAATATTAGTCAGTCATACAACGTGCCATAACAAATATATACGACAGTAAGCTTGTGATGGAATTTATGTTATAAGCTAAAAGATATAATAGTCCAGGAGATAGCATGCAAAAAAGTGTCTGACTAACATCAAGCTAGAATTTTGTATACAAGTCAATCTTTTAGCGCCTTTTAAGAATATGTGGTCGGCTAAGTTCCTCTGCGGGACATAGCTTGGCAGTAGGCGTTTTAAAAATATAATCCGGTGGAGAGCGACCATGTCTCACCAATTATGGTGGACAATGTGATTTTCATGATCCTGAGTACAGAATTAGTTAGTAAACCAAAAATCAATTCGATGTTATTTTCACACTTTATAGGTTAATTATTCAAATATTACTAAAAATCAACGTGGTCACCTGTCTAGGTACAAACTAACATCAACTTGATTTTCAGTACTAACTACTAAGTAATTTTGTACTCAGGATCATGAAAATCACATTGTCCACCATAATTGGTGAGACATGGCCGCTCTCCACCGGTTTGATTATTTCAAATGCCTATTGCCAAGCTATGTCCCGCAGACGAACTTAGCCGACCACATATTCTTAAAAGGCGCTAAAAGATTGACTTGTATACTAAATTCTAGCTTGATGTTAGTCACACACTTTTTTGCACGCTATCTCCTGGACTATAAAGATAATCTCACAAACGAAACAAAAACACTTTATACTGTCCATAATTACCGCGAATTAATATAATTACAGCTAATGATTTTAAATTTACTGTACATGTATAGATATAGTATAATAATAGCCCAAAAAATCGATGGAAAATGTCTTTTTATCTATTTAAAAAAAAAAATGTATTATTTGATTTGTAACTTCATATAATATTTTTATAATATAATTAAATAAGAACTCTTTAAATAAAATAAAGTTAAAATTAAAGAAATACAATCATTTAATTTTATCACTTATAAAATCATTTTTTAATTATGTAAGCTACTAAAATTATATTATGTTTACTTATTATGCTAAGCCTAAAGAAATGAAATGAACATAAGAGTAATTTTTATAAACCCGTTTCTGATTACTTTTTTTAATCTAATCAAAATTAGAATTTTGTTTCAACTGTAAAAATAATTGCAAGGGAAAATATAATACCTTATACTAATTTTATAATAACAAGGAACTAATAATTACCCGTAGTTAGTTTTCTCACGCGCAAAAATACAAAGTAATTTTAGTGAAAGCTATAGAATTGTTTTTCTTTTTGCAGTGCAAAAATTACTTTTTTCATACTAACCATACTAAAGGTTATTAACACTAATAACTATACTTGTGAAATTAAGGAAATATCTGTTCAACGATTAAAGGAAATACAGAATGATATTCGCATAGGTTTTGAATTTTAAACCGGTTCCTTAATTGTATATATGTACTATATTATTATAGGTATACATAATTTTGAATAAGTTTGTTATAAACAATAATTAAAATCAATAATAATCAGTATATTTACCTTTTAAAGAAAGAGTTAATTAATTCTAACTTTAAGAGACTTGTGTCAAAATAAAGGCACTTCTTTAGATTGTTACTCCCCTCAATAATTACTAGTACTAGAACCAATGACGCAAAATTGATTGTTTTATTGTAAAAATCACAATAGTTAATCCTTAACTCAACTTGTTTTATACTACTTTAGTTGGTCATTATCAGTTTTCTATTTAACTAAACTGATCTAAAAATGACAAACTTCGTGATCACCAGTTCACTCAAGATGACCAAATAAAGTGTAGAATACATACATGTTCAGAAAAATTATACCCCGTGGTGAAATCGAAAAAAAAAATTTAACTCCAAATTTAGGGGCGTTACCCTGAAAAAAAAAATTCTTGAAAACGGTTCCGACTATTTTTTAGAAGAAATTCTAAAATGTAGTCCATTTAATTACGAATATAACGCGATATAAGTCGTTTTCCCGGGAAAAATCTAGTCCCTGATAAAATACCTTTAATCGCGGACGAAGAGAAGTCGGGTTCTATTTCCCGCCGAGGAGAAGTTATTTTTATGATAAAATGTTCAATAATAGTTAAATGTACCTAAGAAAACTAATAAATGGAAAGCACTAGGAACTCGTAAATGAAAAAGTTTGTCTGAGTTGTCTCGGACCAATTTTTATATTTTATCCCATTTAGGGTCTACCTTTTAAATCTATGAAGAAATATTTCCACAAACATGGATCACTAATTATGGAATTTAGGTAAAAAATGAACGAATGAAATAAATAAACAGAAAAATATTTAAAAAAAAAAAAAAAAAAAAAGCTACTAATAGTAATTAGTGGCTGTGACTACACTAAACCTAATTAGTGACCTACACAATTAATTTTAAATTATGTGCAATCGTAATATCAAAACATAAATATGCATACTTGCAAAAAAAAAAAAAAAAATTAATAATTATTGTAATTTAAAACCATTTAGGTTATTATAACTAATTATAAAATATAATAAGGAAAAACAAATTATTTGCGGAAATTCTATTTTGTAGAGATATTTGAAATAAACAAATCAGCATTTTTATAAACTGATACGATAATGCGATTAATGGTTTGCGATTAATGGTAAGATATCGTGTAAAAACAAATTATACCTGGCATACCTTACCGTTTCCTATTTTCTGGATTTCCAACCTCGCATCCATTCATTCTTTTTGTCTTAGAGTCAACCTCGGCCTTTTTGTATTATTTTCATTTTATACTTAGCATAAACTTTCTTGCTGTGTATTATATGACAGCATCTTGACCTTATCACTAATACTATATAATCATCATATCATGAATTCAGGTAGAAAATGACGAGAATCAGTAATACTAGTACAAGAACTTTATATAACCTAATATAATTTCATATTTGAGTCAGTCTGCCTGATAAGAAATAAAATCTCGGAGTTCTATAAATCAAAACCTCAATTTTATAATTCTGTGAATTTATTCAAACACTTCAAACTCATTGTTAGAAATAAGTTGCTTATGACAAGAGTCCATTAGCAACTGAAGAGCTATTTTTATTTTAATTTATCACGAGCAACTCTTAACTCTAAAAATAAAAATCATTACTTTCTTTAAACCTCTTCTGCAAAAATAATATATAAATAAATAAATCACCAACACTAAAAGAATAAATCATAATTTTGTTATTTATGCCTCATAAGTGTGCCTCACTAGTGGCGTTTTGCCGTTGAGGACTCTCAAAATATTGTAAATAAATAAATAATAAGGAACAATAACAGTCCTGTCAACGAAGGGAAAACTGTGGAAGAAAATCGGAAAATACAGATGTTTTGGCTTAGTTGTTGATTGGTGCTTGAAAATGTATCAAAACATTTTAAGGGAAGCTATGGCCACCACTTTGCATAATAAGCTCCATCCAATTTTCGAATAATATATATTTAACTCAAAATTAATGCATGTATAATTGTTTACAATAAATGGTCCTCATAAATTTCTTGATAACTTTAATGGTTTTCAAGATATTTGCAAGAACCCACATTAAAACTCAATTTTTACACAATCTTATACTATATTTATACTACTATATTTAAAATAAATATTTAAGTTGCTTCGAGTAACTTATAAAATCCGTATTTATTCAATAAACTTAATATTGAAAACGTTTTTACTATTTTTACTACCTAAAACAAAATTACGGACATTCATAAATCTTATGGGAAATTGTCTCAGCTTTAATAATAATTCACACAATTGATTCGTAAGTTGAATATTTAAATTTTTAAGTTTTAGGTAGTATTCATACTACGGAAAGATTAAATTTTACTTTAAATCAAATTATAATTATCATAACTACGGAAGACATACAGAGAAAAATAGAAATTTGAATCTCTAATAGATTGTACTATAATTATAAGCGTTAATTCTCGATCTAGTTCTTTATCCGTGAATATTTGGCTTGCTAGATTTGTAGAAAAGATTGAAAGCTTGGATTCGGGGAATTTGTATCGGTAACGACAGAGAAAAATCATTCTCCCGTATAGCTCAGTTGGTAAGAGCACCTGTAACGGATTAATAGGAGGACCCTCCCGGTGCGGGGGTCTATTTTTCTCTGTATGTCTCCCGTAGTTATGATAATTATAATTTGATTTAAAATTGAATATTTATTAAGTAAAAGAACAAAAACTAAATAAAATAATCGTTCCTAAACCACCAATTTAGAACAAATGCAAATATCTCGAAAACCATTATAGTTAACGAGAAAAATCGATTCGAGACAACTCAGACTAACTTTTTCTTATTGTTGAAACTATATTTCAATTTCATAATATCTCAATTAAAAAAAAAAAAAAAAAAAAAAAAAAAAAAAAAAAAAAAAAATTGCTTTTTGTTTTCGATTTTCAACTTAATCAGATTTTTTTTTTTTTTTTTTATAAATATCTCGGAAACTAGATTCTTCTCAGGAAAAAAGCTTAGGGCCATCATTAGTACGGGCTATCATTAAGATTTAGAATTTTGTAATAAAAATCGTTGAAACGGTTTTCGAGAAATATATTTTTTTTCTAACGTTTTTCACAATTGTTGGGGGGAAGCACCCAATTTGGAGCTAAAATTAATTTCGCCTTGGGGTATGATTTGTCTAAAATGTATGCCATAATCAATCAAGTGATTTCGTCAAAATCGGTCCAGTAGATTAGGCTCCAGGTGTCTGTACAGACAGACGACAGACAGACATTTTTTAAAAATCCACTTTTATGGACTCAGGTTACCTTAAAACGTGTAAATCCATCAACATCTCAAAATCAAAAATATATAATGACCTGTATGTAAATAATTGTGTAAAGGAATAACTTTTTCGTAAGCCTAATCTTTTCTATTTTAAAATAAAATAGAACCACTAATTTTTTATAAAATATTCAACATCCAAAATTAATCGTAACACATTGTTTGATTCAATTATATAATTCATCTTGTAAATCTACACAAGAAACAATAATAATTCATTTAATATATAATTTACTTTACATCTCTCCTCATTGAATTGAATTATTAAAACAGGTTATTCATTAAATTTAATAATTAATACATCAATTACCACTTCAACCAGACGAGTCATCGATGATTGGCTAATATATTCTTGATTGTGTCAAATTTCACTTTATTGTTACAAGCACAGCTGCTTTTATTTTAAGATCAAATCATTGTCACTTATTTTTCTATTAATATTTAATATTCTAAAAATTCGTTATTTATAAAACCAATTAATAAGTTAAATACTTAAACACAAGAACCAATATAAAAAATATTATTAATTGTCGTATCTAGAAAAAAAAATATAAAAACTTAAATTTAAGCTATACAAAAAATAATAGGTAAAATAAAATAAAATCACGTATATAAAAATAGATTTTTTTAAATTTAAATTTTAGTTATTTAACAACTCTGTTACATGCAATTGCGTCACTTATTTCCTATAACTATAGAAAACGTATAGTAATGTTAAGTTTTATTTCATATTTAAAAAAATAATCACTTATCATATATATATATATATATATATATATATATATATATATATATATATATATATATATATATATATATATATATATATATATATATATATATATACGATAAGTGATTATTTTTTAAATATGAAATAAAACTTGTAACATTTACTATACGTTTTCTATATATATATATATATATATATATAAATGTCATTCCTATTTGATATGCAATGTGCAAGATATGTAAAAATTATAATTCCGTAAATTCCTAGTTAATTTAATTAATAAGACATATTTATCAGAATTAAGAAATACCTGAATATCTTATTACATATGTTTTAATAGAAAAAAGTACATTTTAATCGCAATAGTCCTGCTTAAATTACACAATATTATGGCAACATTATAATTAAATTGTTTAAAATAGATAAATTATCGTTGTATAATTGATTAAATAATTTAATTGTTATGATTTCTTTAATGCCATAATAATAAAAGAAACTAACTTTGATTGATAATGTGTAACTAAAAGACAAGTAATTTAAGTCGTAATTAAATATTACCTATTGTGATTTTATGTTATTTACGTTGTTATGATTTTTTTTTTTTTTAATTATATCTTTTTTGACAATTACAAATAAGTTTTAAATAACTTAATTGGTATTTATAAAAAAATTAAATAACTTTAAAAATGTTATTAATTTTAAAGGAAGTTGATTCTATTAATAATTATTATTCATATATATATATATATATATATATATATATATATATATATATATATATATATATATATATATATATATATATATATATGTATTTGTTGTACTTTATTTTTTAAAAGGTTACTTGTGATAAGTTGAATCACTTTATCTACGCGAAAATTAAATAAATAAATCCACGCGAGTATTTAAAAAGGCATAGATTGTGCCGTAGGAACCGTTCCGTATCGATAGTTGTTTGGGACTGAAGCGCGCTAAAAATTAAACCCGAAGGTCTTTACGTATGACCGTGTTTTCTAACAGGCTGTAGTGGGAGAATTGGCGAACATGGAGTAGGTGGGGGACAAAAAAAAATAGCAAATGATTAGAAAGTTCAATAGTGTATTGGCCGAAACATCCTTATTTGAATGAACGTGAAGGTAAAATAAAGTCGATTTTTGAGTTTTAAAATATAATTCGCTACAAACCAATAAATCTGATATGTTAGAGATACTATCCTTAAAAGAAATACACAGCCAATTGGTGTGGTACATAGCTTCCTCGCATACCCTATCACATACTTTATTGATTTTATGCTTTTACGAGCCATCATTGTCTAATTTATTTAATTATTTCCCCCGTTTTTTTAAATCTGCCAAAACTGTTTTAATTTATTACATGAATTAAATTATATCAATTTAACAAAAGTGCGTGTTTTGATAAACTAAAAATGTTTTATACAAATCACAGAAGTACTTTTGAAGCTATAGGTGTAGATAAATGTATGTTAGTTTGCATGTGGAAAAGAAACACATGTGAGCAAATGGTTGAAACTTATATGGGACCAACATTATGGGCTAGTTATGACCTACCAGACAAATTTCATTAAAATTGGACGAGTAGTTTTTAAGGTATGTTGATTGGACTAGGCTATACATGGGGCATCATGTATAGAAATGCAAAAAACAAACAAATATAGTGCATACATAATTAAAGTGGTTCTTGTATATTGTATATTGATATAAATTGCATTATTTATGTATTCTTTTTCATTTCATACTCTCTTGAAAAACCACATACGCTACATCGAAGCCCAGGTAATCTATAACAGGTACATACGCCTTAGATTCCCAAAATCGACCTGTATACAGCTGTGTCTCAAAACAATTGTATTAAGAAAAAAAATGGTATTAAATTGTATAGAGAGAAAACTTATGAAATAAACAAGAATCCATAATTGGTGGTTTTTTATCAATATATAGAAAAGACTTTAATTATATGTGCCAGTTTTTACTTTCTCATATAAAGAGAAAGTATTGTGATGGCGCAAAAATTCGATTTTGAGATTTTGATGGATTTACACGTTTTGAGGTCCCCTGAGTCCAAAAAAGTGGTTTTTAAAAAATGTCTGTCTGTCTGTCGTCTGTGCAGACGCCTGGAGCCTAAACTACTGGGCCGATTTTGACGAAATTTGGCATACATGTTCAGAAAAATCATACCCCGAGGCGAAATCGATAAATGAATTTTAGCTCTACATTTGGGGGCGCTACCCCCCAAAAACTCTGAAAAAACGTGAAAAAAAAATATTTCTCGAAAACGATTCCGACGATTTTGATTAAAAAAATTCTAAAATGTAGTCCATTTGAATACGAATCCAACGATATAAGCCGTTTTCCCGGGAAAAATCTAGTTCCTGAGAAATTAGCTTAAAACGCGGATGGAGAGAGCCCGGGTTCGATTCCCCGCCGAGGAGAAGTTATTTTTATGATAAATTTTGATGAAATGTTCAATAATATTTAAATGTACATTTGAAAACTAATAAGTGGAAACACTGGGCTAAGTAATTATGAACTCATATATGAGAAAGTTTGTCTGAGTTGTCTCGGACCGATTTTTTTCATTTCTATACATGATACCCCGTATAGGCTAGTTCAACCGTTATAATATAGGTAATCGTATGTTATGATTCACAATAATTCTTTGAGCCTTCCAGTTGTTTTTAATAAAAAAAAAGTGAGTATAAGTATAGATAAAGTTATGTATAGAATTCTATTCTGGGTTCTATATTATTTGTGAAAGTAATATGAATCGTACAGCCAAAGGTAATTATGTTAATTGAAATCTTTAAACATTTGCATTATATACTCCCTGTCAAAAGAATGAAGACTATTTTTGACCTTGCACGTTTTACTCAACTGATCACTAAAAGTATATTTAAAATCATATAAATGGCCTAAAACTTTATTATAAATAGATTTTTTTTGGAACGAAGTTCCTTATGGCACGTTCTGGAGCCCAGGAGTAAATCCGAAAAAAACGACCAAAATCACCTTCACAAAATCACCATCACGCAAAATCCGTCACGAAATCTACCGATGACAATAACTTGAGTAAAAGATGACCGAGTTAGTTTAAATTTGGTACACATGTTCATTTTACCAATGCCCAGGCTAAGTTTGTTGGATTGATGTAATAAAATTATATTGCTCATAAGCGCATCAAGGGATTTTAGTAATAAGTTTTATGTAATCATTTTTAGTAATAATAATTTTCTAATTGAGTCAAAAATATTTATTGGAACGAGTAGTTAGCAACAACGTATATGTACTTAGCAGTGTGATTTTATATTTAATGAAAAATGTAAGGAACTTCGTTCCTACCGGGTGTCCCACGACACCACACGTATTTTTTTTATATAGTTTAAGTTACTTCGTAAGTCTAGATACTTTTTATATAAGAGTAGGCAATACCTATAATTCTTTTTTTAATTTTTTACGAAATATGCAGCTGTTGAAATACTTTCTACGGAGATTCTTAGTTCTTCTCTATATTTGGTCATTTCTTCTCTCTTCTAGGTATCAGGCCCAGATTAATCAATGGGCAAACTAGGCCTTTGCCTAGGGCATCGGTTTAAGAGGGGCGCAAAAATATTTTATCTACGATTGATACGAAATATAAACATTGTATCTCTGTTTAAATGCGTGGAAAGTGATTCTTTTCGAAGCTGTATTCATTGCGCATGTGCGTTCATAATGAGGTGAAGAATTCCTCTTTTTTTCCGCACTAGGGCGGGAATAACTCACGATTAGCGAGTTTGTTTACATTCTAATTAGCTGTTTGTTTAATAAAACTAAATGTTTATATCGAGTTTTTAGGGAAAAACAATGAGTGATTTAAGTGATTATAACGAAAATGAGGAGAATTATACGCCTTCCGAAATAATTAATTCGGCACAAAATACAACTAATGAATTAATATCATCTTAATCAAAAGAGAAATACGTACTTACATACAGGAAGTTTATTAATTTTTTTTCTGTATTTATTATTAAAATCCACAATCGTAGATAAAGTACGGTACACAACTCGTGGGAATACTGCATTTTACATGCTCAGGTGCAAACTCCATAACTCGCATGCAAAATGCTACTTTCCGCACTAGACGCATAATGTACTATTTGTGTGGAGAAGGAAGGGGAAGAAATATTGTATTTTTTGATCATTGAGGAGAGTCAACTCTCCCCCCCCCCCTTAAATAGGGGCGCCTATGCAAGGGTTCCCAGAGTTACAAAAAACAAATTTTGGGGGATTTTGAAAAATTTGGAGGGATTTTTGAAAAAAGTATAAAATAAATACGAAATATCTTTTTGTATCAATTAACATAAAATGAATCATTTAAGGTAAGGATATAATGATAAATTAATATTAGAAATATCACTTTTGTGTTTTTATTAGGGGAGTAACAGTCTAAGAACATTCCTTACACATTATTTAGATTGTTACTCCCCTCTGTTTTCTTTTATAAGGGTAGTAACAACCTAAAAAAGTGCCCTTCTACCCTGGTACTATAGAACTACTCGAAAATAAAGGCAAAGGCCAACTGAAAGTGGCGTAGGAACGGTAGTGGGGGGGCTATCGGGCTTTAGCCCCCCCCCCCCCCCCCCCCCTCGCCAGATTTGAAGGGGCTATAAAATTACAAATAAAATATAAATTTGTACGTGGGTTTATGTCTAAAACTGCTTAAAATGCTGTTTTAGAACGTTTATTTTCAAAAATTTTCCCGGGGGAGGGCCCCCCTCCTATAAGTGGGGGGGAGGGGTTGAGAGAGGGTAGGTTGTAGTCTGGCACCTTAATTTAAGCACTGATGAAGAGAGAGCCGAGCCACCCCCGTCAAAAATGAATTCCTACGCCACTGCCAACTGATAATTCAAAGTTTTACAAATTTAAATACAAAAGTTGTAAATTAGAATATCCTAAAGGGGGTAGGCCCCCTGCGCCTATGCAATGATGAATGTCATTGCCCAAATTTTGAACTAAAATTCATTTCTCTATTTTGCCTCGGGGTATGATTTTTCTGAACATGTATGCCAAAATCGGCCCAGTAGTTTACTTTTTGTTTTTAATTTCCAACAAAATCAGATTTAGTTTTATTAATATCTCGGAAAGTAGATTTTTCCCGGGAAAACGTCTTATATCGTTAGGTTCGTATTTAAATGGACTACATTTTTAGTATTTTTTAATCAAAATCGTTAGAGCTATTTTCGAGAAATAATTATTTTCCCGTTTTTTCAAAGTTTTAGGTGGATAGAGCCCCCAAATTTGGAGCTAAAATTCATTTCTCGATTTCGCTTTTGGCTCTGATGTTTCTGAACATGTATGCCAATTTATTCTTCAAAATCGGTCCAGCAGTTTAGACTTCACAGACGACAGACAGACATTTTTTTAAAAAAACACTTTTATGGAATTTTTTCGCCATCAAAATACATTCTCTTTATATGAACTACGTTTATAAGAAAGTAAAAAGTAATTGGTTAGTAGAGAAAAAAAAAACACGATACATTAAAGATAATTTAACTGGGCACAAGTGACGGTAATAAAAAGGTATCTTTTGTGCCTGTAAAACTACATTTTTATTCATTGTTTCCCTCTCGATTCCGCAATAGATAAGTTTAATGGTCCTAAAAGAAACATTAGTTTTTATAGTTTTATTGACCTATTAAAATAAAAAAGAAGAATTTTACGAACTAAATATATAGCGCAAAAACTATTATTAGATTTGATATTAAAAATAAATTATAATTAAAACGTATGTCAAGAGAGAATTGTTAATCTGTATGATGGTAGAACTCCTATTACAGTGTACGGTGCCCTACTATAGATATCGCAAGTCGGTACAATCGATTGTTATATAATGACGTCATACATCGATTAATCCAAACAATGCATGATTTGCGAAATTTTACGTTCTTTTGTGTTAGAATTTAATTTGATAACCTTAAGTTTGTCTGACCTAGAATTTTCAATGGCCGCTTCGCGGTGCTCCGCTCGTTTTCTGTGAAGAAAAAATGCTTGCTTACGAGTCTGCAAGACAGTGAGACATTTTTATGTAACGCTTTTTGGTGTCTTTTTTGGAAACACTTGTGTAACGCTTTTTGGTTCGCTGTTTGAGCTTATGTGCCAAAGTAAAGACATGAAAATATCAAAAAAATTCAAGCGTGCAGATTCTTGCGTTTGGATATTAGGAATTAAATCGAACATTATGTTGTACACAAAGAAAGAAAGTTATTTTTTCTTTTCCAGATTTTAAGGCTCTACCGCCCTTTGAGGTTAGGAAAAACAGTAAAATTAAAATTATACTCGTTCTAAGCAAGATATCAAAAATCTAATCACAGGCTTCATTCCTAATTTTAATTCTGCACAATTTGAGCCCTATTTCAACTTCCTATGATAAATAGTACAGGCGCCATTTCAATACAACGAGTTTTATCGTTGTATTGAAATGGCGCCTGTACTATTTATCATAGGAAGTTGAAATAGGGCTCAAATTGTGCAGAACTAAAATTAGGAATGAAGCCTGTGATTAGATTTTTGATATCTTGCTTAGAACCAATAAAATTTTCAATTTAATGATTTTTCTAACCTCAAAGAGCGGTAGAGCCTTAAGAAGTAATCTGTTAGCTTCTTCACCTATATTTTTATGATAAATGCAAAAAATTGTAGTATAACAAAAATAAAAAATAATAGAGTAAAAAAGAAATTTTATGTATGTAAGTTTATTAGGAATGACATTTTAAGGGTTATGGTATTTGTCCGGTGGAAATCGAAGCAGGTAGAACAGAAGTTGTAGTTGAGGGGGGGATGGGGGCGCCGCTGGTGCGCGCGAGCGACTACTCAAGCGGTAGACAGAAGCGAAGAGTGGAAGTCGGGGTGCAGAGCCAGTTACGCTCAAGGTGAAGGTTTAGACCCTACTATGGTAAGCCTGCGGGGGGAAGGCTCTCTCTACAACCTCTACTCTTGGCAATACGTACTACCTCCTGCCTCTTTCTAACTCCCTCTTACAAGTGTACCAATTTTTAGTAACGCTTTTCGAGTTTATGTGCCATAGCTAAGACATGAAAATGTCAAAAATAGATGTAACGGTTATAGATTTTGAAATGATTGTTTCAAGTTGTCTTCATGAGCAGCTGCGAGTTTTAGTGTCTGTGAACGATCACTTAGACGGGGCAATATGATAGATGAGAATTTCATCTTATTATATTTTACCTAAGTAAGGTTATTTTACGTTTAATTAACGCGAGCATACGTACGTTTATTGTAGCGAGCTTCATCTTATCTGTCTGTCTGTCAGTAACGTGTCCGACGTTAACTTGAGTAAAAGTTGACCGATTTAGTTCAAATTCGTTATACATGTACATATGTTATACAATTTACGGTTATCATAATTTAGTTTGCACTGTTGCCAAGAAATATGAGGTAAGTTTATTTTTTTATGTTTCAATCTAACTTTTATTGAATTTTGGCAGTTTATTATTAATTGTTATAAATCAATATTTGTATTTTTGATAAAGTTATACCAAAATGTTGCTTAAGTGGTGTAGAAATAGGCACTTGTTTCTTGTTTTACTTTCATATGTAGTTACCTTCGATAGGTTACTATATTTATATGATTTGATAAAATGGGGCAAAGATCCACACACTAAATGGGGCAAAGATCCACACACTAAATGGGGCAAAGATCCACACACTAAATGGGGCAAAGATCCACACACTAAATGGGGCAAAGATCCACCCACTAAATGGGGCAAAGATCCACACACTGAATGGGGCAAAGATCAGCACACTGAATGGGGCAAATGTCCTAATGTGGACCTCTTTTCCCATTTAAATAGTTTAATCTAAATATTAATTTATGTGGGTTACTTCTGGTAAAAGAACTAGTTTTTAATTTTCAGAGTGTTCAAGAGAA
This sequence comes from Gerris lacustris, assembly GCA_951217055.1. Classification (NCBI taxonomy): domain Eukaryota; kingdom Metazoa; phylum Arthropoda; class Insecta; order Hemiptera; family Gerridae; genus Gerris; species Gerris lacustris. The sequence continues at coordinate 59,601,644 of OX578284.1, forward strand.
AGTAAGATTGTTTGCGCCCTTTAACCCAGCAGATCCTGGATGAAAAGAAAGGATTAGAGGGTTTCTCCATCTACGATACTTTATATTGTAGGGGAAGGGGAAGGTGGGGCAAAGTGGCCATGCTAAGGTTTACTGATTTTTTAAGCAAACTTATAATCGGCCTAGAGCTTTAAACTTTGTGATTGTATACTTCAACCATCCTCTCATATCCTGTATTTTTTTCATTTAATTTAAAATTATTTAAAGAAACCAAATTGATTAATTTTCTAAAAGTATTCAAATGGCCAATTTGCACGACACAAGGGGCAAAGTGGCCACAACAATACGTTCGTAATATGTAGTTATTTTACTTCACCCACAGTAAATATCTACAAAAATAATAAATTAGCATACTTTAGGTGTGTAGAAAAACAAAAAAAATAAAAAATAATAAAAAAAAAAATTAAAAATAGTAGCTATGGGGCAAAGTTGCCATGCCTGGCCACTTTGCCCTGTTTGACGCCATGATACATAAGTTTTCCTTGTAGCAAAGTTGTGCGGTCCTTTGCCCCCACCTACCCTATGTATTTGTAACCTACTCTTTAGCAGCTTTCATTTGATACCCTACTTGGAAAAATATTTGAGTTTACCACATTTTTGCGAATGCGCATGAGCCAATTAAATTTTCATCTTCTCTATAATTTTCCTATTGTGGGTCAAAAAGATCAAATGAAATTTGATTTAACGTTCAGAAAAATCATACTACAAAACAAAATTTTTATATGAATTTTTCACAAAATGTTTTTAAACTTTTACCAAAAACTCTGTTCTATCAAGTAATTACCCTTAACCTTTGGTGCAGGGGGAACACCGAACGTAGGTACACGTAGGTACTAACTCTGGTACGTGTAGGTACACGTAGGTACTCTCCAGGAATTTAACCTGGATCACTTGCAAGAAGACATTTTAAAACATTGTTTTTGCCACCAAACTGCGATAAAAATGATAAAAAATCACCTACCTCAGGTATTTCAATGAAATTAGATACAGGAAGCACTATTGTAGCTACAGTTATCGTGTTATGTTGTAAAATTTTATCAACAAATATAAAAGCACCCATAAACCACAAAAATAGAAACAAAATATTCAACATGTTTAATTATATTAAATTAATTAAAGTTAAGAGTTTAAAAAAAAAAAAAATTATGTTTCAAAATTAATATATTATGTATCTCATGTAATATGTTTTGTATTTCAGTTAATTTGTACTTTAAAATATTAAACAGTACAAAATAAAGAACACTAATATCACAGTTCTCAAAGATATATCACTTTTCCTATCACTAAAAAAAAAAAATAGATTGAATTTTAATGAAATAATAAAAGTTCATTCACAGCGAGTTCACTATATATTCCACTTTAAGACTAAAAATCAATGAATTCTTTTTAAATAAATATTAAATGTAGATCAGGGATATGTTTTTAAGAGGGAAATGTAAAATAACAGTAATTTATTTTAATTACAAGTTATTATTGTTAAAAGTCAAATACATTTTTTGTACAAATGGGTTTATGTCTGGTCACGTACACAAGAGCCATAAATGTCATTAATAATATAATTGTAGAGAAATGCAGCTAAAACAAAATTAACTAGAAAAGTGTAGAAAAAAATAATTATAATAAAATATGAGTAATTAAGAGTCACAATTTTATTTGTTTAAGCTAGAAAATATTTAGAATAAATAAGACCTTAAAGTTCAAATACCAAATAGAGAAAAATTATTAATTATTGTAATTTTAATAATAATTAAATACAAAATAAATGACCTTAATCATACATCATTATTAATAACAATTAAATTTAATACTTGCTTAAAAAATAGATTTAGAATAAGTGACAATGATGTGCAAGTTCTTACATAACTAACGTTAAAAAAGAAATAATTTTGTTATTTTGACAAATATTATGTAAAATAACAAATCTTAAATATATATAAGATTAGAGTGGAGTCTGTACATTTATCCAATTGAGCTCAAAGTTTGTATTTCCACTAAATGAGTAGTCCTAATAACGAATTTAAGTTTAGAAAACGTTATAACCACGTCCAAACGGCTGAACAAATGCTGTAGGTTTTTGGGTACATTGCTAACCTTAATTCTGCGGGTAATATTGTAGGCTATACAACTTTTTGGTAGTTCAATATGGGGCGGAAAATGGGGCTTCTGAATAATTTCAAAATTCTAATTTTATTTTAACCAAAAAGTTCTATTTTTTTTTTATAAACCAAAGTTGCAGAAGAAGCTAAAGACAATATTTTATGTTTTGTGAAAATTTCTGTAGATTGAACTGTAATAGAAATTAGTCAAGAATAATAAATATTTAGATTTATTTTTTAAACAAATGCCACATATATTATTTAAATATATAGTTTATAAATCACACTTTACCATGCCTAAACCTTTACTAACATACTTATCACCATTTATTTAATTTGCTAAAATAAAATCTACAAGTGTGTACGTAGTATAATAATTTCTAAACTATATTGATATCTGCCAATTAGGATTTTCTAAAATTTTATTCCTAAGGGGAACATAAGGACAGAGTAAGAAAAGAAGAGGAATTGAGCCAAGACTGATCAACTAAAGTCAGGAAGTTAATACTGAAGAAAGGGGTCCTAATTTGGATGTAAGCATATATAATATATTAATAAAAGATAATTCTAATTTCAACCCAGGTTTGTGAAAAGACACGAAGGAAAATACCTCTGCTTTTCCAGGAAAGTATTATTTTAAGAATTTTTCGTCAGTAATAGGAATCAATTACTACTTTAGGATATTTTCAAATTATCTTATCAAAAGGGAGGGGGTATAGAAATAAGGGGGAGGGATAGAATCTAGATATTCTCGCTTAGTAAAATAATTTAAATATTTCTTGATGGTAGTTTATAAATTTATCAAATTAAAAAAAACACATTCCGTAGCAAAGCACAGCTATCCAGCTAGTAATGAATAAAAATGTATTATCTATTTTCCTGATACAACCATTAAAGTAATTGATAATGAGCAATTAGTGATTTTTATATTTTAACTAGCCGGATCGGTGCGCTTCGCGCACCTTATCTGTCTAGAAGTTGGCGCTGTGTGTAAATAATAATTAAAACAATATAATTAATATATCTTTATTGTTACATAATTTCATATTTTAGTAAACGTAGGTTATATTATTTTTTTGTGCATTTTCTTTTATTCTATTTTTTACTACCTTCAATTTTCAATTTTAGTTACAATGAGTCTCTGTAACATAAGATCTTAAAATCCACTGAAAGCTAAGATAATATTATTTGATTAAATCCAAGATGGCAGGCATATGTTGAAGTGGAAGTACCTTTAATTTTCTTCTTTAGCTACCATAGGTCTATGTACCAAATTTCAGATCTCTAGGTCCCCTAGAAGCTGAGATAATAGAGTTTTAATAAATTCAAGATGGCGGTTATAATTCAATACAGTGGCCATTATGTTGAAGTAAAAGTGTTATAATTTGTTTAAGCTACCATAAGTCTATGCACCAAATTTCAGATCTCTAGGTCCCCTAGAAGCTGAGATAATAGAGTTTTAATAAATTCAAGATGGCGGTTATAATTCAATACAGTGGCCATTATGTTGAAGTAAAAGTGTTATAATTTGTTTAAGCTACCATAAGTCTATGCACCAAATTTCAGATCTCTAGGTCCCCTAGAAGCTGAGATAATAGAGTTTTAATAAATTCAAGATGGCGGTTATAATTCAATACAGTGGCCATTATGTTGAAGTAAAAGTGTTATAATTTGTTTAAGCTACCATAAGTCTATGCACCAAATTTCAGATCTCTAGTTATATTTTAATTTGCACACTGAACATTAGTAACCATAGTATTGATTTTTTATTTTTTATTATTAGTAATAATGATCTCATGCTTTTCCCTGGTAATTGTCAAATCATCATTAATTATTTCTAATATAAGCTTATAAAAGAACAATCATTATATAATAATTAAAGTGGTTTTTTTAGTTTATAGCTTTTGGAATTATTTAAAATCTTCTCTGGTAATTTTTCTCTGGTATAATCTCATTAAAAATGTATAAATGATAACTCAAAAGTTGAGATAACATATCCGATATCCATTTATAATTTACACCATTTAAAAGTGCATGAATTTCTATAAACTTGTCACTGGGTTCACATGAACTCAATGTAAAAAAAAAAAAAAAAAAAAAAAAATCTTTGTGCGTTTTATGAAAATTTGTGTTAGACATGCTTTTATTAGAATATCAATTATAGGGCGACATGCTAACCCACTCTGTCTCATCCATTACATGTTATAGTTGTAACAGGGTTATTACAAATGATGTTCATGATTTCAAGCGTACATAAATGTAGTTTTATTTATCATAAAAAGAAATAAAATGGTTACATTTTAAGCCATTTTTCTTAAAATTCAAGTACCACTTGCATTATCTTCATTAAATCTGGTTCTAAAGTGACGTTACACACTAATAACTGATTGGTTAATGTGATAATCCAACACACTATGCTTTCCTGTCTTCAAATTCAGCCATTACACAACACTGACAACAATTGACTTAACAAAAAGCTAATAAGTACTCAAATCAATGTAAACAAAATTTTATGATTTTTTTTTCCAGGGCTACCAACACTACCAACTTAAGTGGTCTTATAACATATTAATCCAGTAATATTTTCAATCGAAATTAGGAACAGCATTTATAATAACCATAAATAAACCCACATACTGTTGCACTTTAGATTATAAGTTTTGGTTAACATAAAATTTAGCATAGTAATTAAAATTGATCTTATCTAAAGTGATTTATTAAAATATTTTTAAAAATTCCTCTTAACTATAAACTGAAATATTATAATACAGTTGAACCTTGATGAGAAGTGTCTCAAGGGGATTGGAAACAGTCTTGTTATCGAGGTGCTCTTTTTGGTTGAGGGTCGTGTTATCAAGGTTATTTTGGATATCAGACGTGCTATCGAGGTTACTGGGCGGGGGCTTCAAGTCTAGACTTGTTCAAGGTCGACCCATTCTAGTATAGAGTCACTCAATCGAGGTTTACTTCTCAAAATGACTTGTTATAGAGGTTCTGAGTAACATTGTGAATTGGAAAAAATCCGTGTTATTAAGGTTATTTGGATAATAATAATAATAATAATAATAATAATAATAATAATAATAATAATGTCTTTATTTCTAAATAACAATATTTTGTATAGCAGTATAACAAAAGACTTTGACACCCATGGCCTCAAGCCGTCGGGCGGAGTTGCACGTCTAACAAGATAATAAACAAGTAAGATCATATAATATATATAAACATATAAACAAGAAAGAACAAAGTATAGTAAATATTTCATTTCCACGGTAGAGCATACTTTTAATTAATTATAAAAATTTCATTACAAACATACACATATACATATATGTATATACATATATATACACACACATACATACATATATATTTTGATATTTAATTTTAAAATATTAAGCGTAATTTATAGTAACTACGTGCTAATTATTTAGTTTATTATTTATTATATATATCCATTTTTTTTTTTTTTTTTTTTTTTTTTTTTTTTTTTGATTATTTTTTATTTTATTTTATTTTTTTTTTGTTACATGTTTAATTAAAGTTAAATTCATCAATCAGCTTTTTCCTGTAAAGCCAAGCCCTTTTGATATAATTTGCCAATTTGGATAATAATAGTCGCGTTATAGAAGTTAATTCTAACATTATGTGTTACGGCAATCTCAAGGGGATTTGAAAACTGCACTTGTAATTGAGGTTGTCGTGTTATTGAGGGTCGTGTAAGCGAGGTTCTACTGTATTATATTATTATAAATCCACACATTTTTTTGATTCCTAGAGAGGTGTTCTACAACACATCAAATTATGAAGTGCCCACTTGATTCCATCTTATACGGGCCAAATCCAAAAGCAGTTAATTATTTAATTATTTTTTTATTATTATCTCCCTTGAATATTTTAATTAATATTTATTATTGTTTCATTAATATTTTAATTAGTTATAATTAAATCATATTTATTTTTATTTTACATTATCATTTTGGGCACAAATCAATTTAAAAAAAATATATAAGTAAATAAGTAACCTTAAAAATTTCAAGTGGACATATTTTTGTCACTTTCTACATTTTTGTATGAATTATTATTATTTTATTTTTATTATTTTTATTTTATTTTATTTTATTTTTTCACTACCAAGTGATAATTTAAAGAGAGTCAATGACAATGTGTAACGTTATCAGTAATTGAATTAATTACAAAAACAAAACCCATAATTATTGCTGCCTATTCCTATGTCAATGTGTATTGCCTTAACTATACGTACAAGGTCAAATAAGATAAGTGTAATCAAATCATAAAATTTTATACAATGTATAAAAAATATAAAAATAAAATAATTTTGCCTCCAAGCTTACCAAAGGTAATGGAATGGTAAATGGGAAAGGTAATGGAACGTGTGGTTTTACTACCCTCGCTGTCACTCGGGTAGTAAAACCACACGGGCAATGCAAAATGCCGTTTTCGCACAAGTTGCGTACCGTACTTTATCTACGATTGTTAGATTTAAATAATAAATACAGAAAAAAATAAACTTGCTCTATGTAAGTTCGTATCTCTCTCTTGATAAAAATGCGGCATTAATTCTTGAGTTGTATTTTTTGCCGAATTAATTATTTCTGGAGGAGTATTATTCTCCACATTTTTCGTCAAAGTCACTTGATTCGCACTCATTGTTATTCACTAAAAACTCGATATAAACAGTTACTTTAATAAAAGAATAGCAAATTAGTTTTGTTAAATGTAAACAAACTCGCTAATCGTGCGTAAAGCTGAAGAATTCCTCTTCTTTACCGCGCTAGCGTGGTAAAGAAGAGGAATTTTTCAGAACTATGAGACGCGCATGCGCAATGAATTCAAGTACGTAAATAATCACTTTCTACACATCTAAACATAGATATAATGTTTATATTCCGTATCAATCGTAGATAAATATATTTTATGTCTCTGTTTTCAAAAATTCAAAGACAGTAATCTGTTTCAAACATTAGGGGACATTTTTGGTTGCGTGTCTGTCTGTCTGTCACTTAACTTTTGCTAACCAACATATCTTACATAACTACACGTCCAATTTTAAAGAAATTTGAATGGTAGGTCAAAATTAGCCATTTGTTGGTCCCATATAAGTTTCAACCTTCTGCTTTTATGTGTACAAACCTACATTTATTTACACCTATATCTCCAAATATACTTATTTGATTTTTTTTTAAATTTGGATGGTTTGTTGAAAGTAGCCCACAGATAGCCTAAGATTAATATTAACTATTTTTGCTCTTTAAATTTTGCTAAATTAATACTTTAATTCATGTAAAAAAACAATTTTGAGTTTCAAAAAAATGGAGGAAAATTAAATAAATTTGTCAATAATTGGTTGTGAAAGCATGAAATCATTAAATTATATAAAATTGGACTTGAGGAAACTATGTGGATAACTAATGATAAAAGCTGATTTTCTTTACCAGTGAGATAGAGTTATTAAAGTTATTAGAGTTAAGATGAAGTTAGCAACCGTAAAGTATAGATGTGAGGGAGTTAGTGAGGTACGGTCTAAAGAAAAAACTTGTTTACCAACTAGTTTCGTAAAATATATTTGCATCATCAGGGTAACATTTATGAACACAATACAAGACTATAAAGAAAGTTCTATGATAAAGTTTGGAATGTGAATAAGTGAGATTGGAGAAAACAGAGTTTAAGGATTGGATTAGTTAGAGGAACACAAGGGTGGGGAACAAATGGAGATGAGAGGATTAACAGTAATTTTTTTACCCTTTTTACCCTTACCTCAACTTGCAACCTTTACCTGATCACTTACTGTTAATCCTCTCATCTCCATTTTGTTCCCCACCCTTGTGTTCCTCTAACTAATCCAATCCTTAAACTCTGTTTTCTCCAATCTCACTTATTCACATTCCAAACTTTACCATAGAACTTTCTTTATAGTCTTGTATTGTGTTCATAAATGTTACCCTGATGATGTAAATATATTTTACGAAACTAGTTGGTAAACAAGTTTTTTCTTTAGACCGTACCTCACTAACTCCCTCACAGTTATTAGAGTTATTAACTAGTAGTTCTGTGAACAGTAGACCCTGCTTCCAAAAAATCATTTTTAAAAAAAAACCATACACGATTTAATGAATGGAAGCAACATTCATCCCAAATTTCAAAAAAAAAAAAAAGTATTTATTTTAATTTAATTTTTTTTATAATTTCTCATAGACTTAAAATACTTGAGAAGAAAGTATTGTGATGGTGTGAAAATTCAATTTTGATGGATTTACAGGTTTTAAGGACCCCTAAATAAAAAATGTGGTTTAATAAAGAGTCTGCTTAAAATTGTCTGAAGTTTGTGTGAACGCACGCAGCCTATTCTACTGGACCAATTTTTATGAAATTTGGCATACAGATTCAGAAAAATCATACCTGAAGGCGAAATTGAGAAATGATTTTTAGCCAACAAAAACTTTAAAAATAAAAACCATGAAAAAAAAATTCTCTAAAATGGTTCGATTAAAAAAAATCCTAAATGTAGTCTATACAAATCTAACCATATTATAAGTAGTTTTTCCAGTAAAAATCTAGTTCCTGAGAAAATAGCTTTAAACACGGTTTAAAGCTATTTAACATTAAATTTTGATAAAATATTTAATAATAATTGTAAACACAAAAAATTGAAGCAATTAATAAATGGAAAATACTAGGTCAAGTAATTATCTACTTAACTTTTCTAATAATAATATGTATTTCTGAGTCAATGACACTATTTAGAACATTTTCATCATCTACACTCAAAAGGAAATCAATCTTTAGCACTATTTATTCGAGAGTATATTAATTTAAATTTAATTATAGCTAACATGAAAATAAGCAAAAAATGCAAAATACTATATTATATAAAGGCGCTCTCGCTAATTATAAGTGAGCATAAAAGTGTCAAGATAGAATTTTGCAGTTTAGTTAATCTTTTGGTGCCTTTTAAGAATATGTGGTCGGCTAAGTACGTCTGCAGGAGACAGCTTGGCAACAGGCATTTGAAAAAAACAAACCTGTGGAGAGTGGCCATGTCCCGCCCATTTTGGTGGACAATGTGATTTTCATGATCCTGAGCACCGAATTAGTTAGTAGACCAAAAATCAAGTTGATGTTAGTTTTTCACTTGATAGGTTAGTTATTTGAATATTGCTCCAAATCAAAGAGGTCTCCTATTAAGTGAAAAAGTACCATCAACTTGATTTTTGGTCTACTAGCCGATTTTATACTCAGGATCATGAAAATCACATTGTCCACCAAAATGGAGCGGGACATGGCCGCTCACTACCAGTTTTTATTTATTTATTTTTTTTTTTAAATGCCTATTGCCAAACTATGTCCGGCAGACGAACTTAGCCCACCACATATTCATTCGACCTCATAATTTGTACACAAAATTCTAGCTTTGATATTACTCAGATACATTATTGCACGCTCCTGGAATATTAAGTAGCCTAAATCAAAGAAAAAAAATGTAAATAAATACTAACTTGTGGATCCACCGGTTGAATTTTATCTTGTGTCATGATGTTTTGTTAAAATATCTCGAAGAAATTTTGTAGTAAGAAAATAATAATTAATTAAGGTCCATTATACGATCATGGTAAGGGCACTACTAAACACTAAATCGAACAATAGAGATTTGTAAAAAAAAAATAAAAAAATAATAATAAAATATATAAATCATGTCAATCTTAAGAGTTTTACAAGACTAGGCTATTAAGATACCCCCCCCCCCCCCCCCTTATCAAAGACTCACCTTGCTGATATATCATTTTAATTTTTTTTAATTATTACTACTATCCCTACCTCCTTCCTTTTGTTCTTTTTTGTCTTTTCTTATCAGTACCTAATTGCACCTTTATCCGCCTTATAATAACAAAATAAAGAAACTGGATAACAAAAAATATTTATGAAATAATTATGTTTATTTTTTTTTCGATGATCATAAAAAAAAGAATAATATTAATTTAAAGATTAGTTTTAACTTGTAATCTTATCTTTTTACTAATTTAAGAAAAAAAAAATTAAACAGAATAATGATTAAAATTAGTCTACAAATTATTATCAGTCATTATCAAGTACTCACTCTATTGTTTTGTTATTTTTTCAGAATCTAATAATTATATTGTCATATTTCAAATTAATGTCAAAATTTAAACATTTTTTAAAGTTTAAAAATAATAAAAAAAATATTGAGTTTAAGGAAAATAGTATGCAATTAAAAATATGCACTTATGTACATATTATATACAATATAATGCATATAACCACTTAATTGTAAAAAATTCTTGATTAATGCACTTAAAACTTTTTAAAATTGAAAGTTACACAATTGAGTAGTTTGACATATGTAACACTTAAACTTAAGTGTTATTATGTTTTTCAATCAAAGACTTTAAGTGAAGTGTGTTTAAAAGCAAAAAGTTTTCATTTTATATCTTACATTTACAATATATGTATTTGTAGAGTTGGGGGCTTCGGATCTAAACTAACCGCGAAAATCCTCCAATTTGAAAGAAAAGGAAAAAAATGGATAGTGACTAGTAGAGGTATAAAACTAATACGTGTGGTAACGCGGGACACCCGGTAGGAACCAAGTTCCTTACATTGTTTATTAAATATAAATTATAAAATCACACTGCTAAGTACGTATACATTGCTAACTTCTTATACATGGCGGAGTTAGAAAAGAGACAAAATTAAAAGTAACCAACTGTTTGTACCCAGCAAGAGTTAAGGAAAAATTAAAAGAAAATCATTATTTGTATCATTAAAGCAAGCGTCCTACTATAAATATATATTGAACATAAAAAAAAGTTGATCATGATGAGTTTATAGTTAAAGAGTATGTTTGTTAAACGATATTGGATTGAAATAGGACTGTTTTCTACCTACCCGGCCTATTAATTTAAAATATTATAAAATATATCTCTTCCCTACTCTAAAGCTTCTGCTTGAATCCGGTTGAAATTTTAGATGCCTGTTTCAATTGTACTTTAGACAATGTGTAAGAAGTTTTATTAAAATCTTTATACGTTAGAACAGAAGATATCGGTAAAAACGTTGTTTTCTTTATTTTAAACGTTTGGGTTCACTTTAATAAATTTAGCGATCTTTATCACTTCATAACAGTGTCGGTGTTCGTTTTACTAAAAAAAATATTTTAAAAAGTTGTTTGTCTCATTAAATAGATGAAGTTAGAATTTTTTCTTGGATTAAGTACGCAGTATTATAATAATATACCTAATATATTGAAATAAACGTCAGCACAGATCAATTTTACTTTTAACAAGACCGTGATTATATTTTCGATATTTACAAAACCAAGTGACATTTTGACATATAACAAAAATCACAGGGAAGTACTTGCGACCAAGTACTTTTTAGGGTTTTGTAGAAGATTAAGCATGCCCGTTATGTAATTATGATTTTATTCTTCGATCTCAAGGGTCCGGGTTCGATCCCCCGGGGGGTCACAATGTTTTTCATCGGTAATAACGACTAGAAAAATTCATTTTTTCAAACCATTTCCATCGCTTCACCATAAGGTATAACCATGAATTATTTCGAAATTTTAGGACCACCCGTTATATAGTGGTTGAGGAGGGGGGAAATTTTTGGGGTATATTTTGACTTATAAAATTAATAAAGAATGAAAAATTTAAAAAAGCAAATATATATTTGAATCCTACTCTTCACCAGCTTTCATATGATACCCAACTCAAAATTTTTAAAAAATAAAATTTTTGGCGCACTTCAAATTTTCGCGCCCAAAATTGGCAATTTTTTAAAATTTGGGATGAACTCCCGGAATTTTCATCGCTCCACAATAAGGCATTAGCATGAATTATTTCAAAATTTTAGGACCAGCCGAAGTATAGTGGTTGGGGGGGGGAAATTTTTTTTGGGTATATTTTGATTTTTTTACCCAATAAGGAATGCAAAATTTACAAAAGCTTATATATATTTGCGTCCTACTCTTCAGCAGCTTTCATTTGATACCCCACTCGAAAATTAAAAAAAATATAAATTTTTGAGTTTACAACATTTTTGCGAATTGCGCATGCGCATATTTAATTTTGAACTTCTGTATATTTTTCCTGTGGTTGGGTCAAAAAGTTACACCAGTATTTCAAATTTCAGCTCTTTAGCTTAAACGGTTCGGGCCCTATGAACCAAAGAGCGACGGACAGACGGACACATCACCCTCGGCATAAGGGTTTTGAGAAGAATCTACAAAACCCTAAAAATAAACAAGTCAAGTAACAGGCTTCCATAATAACATTTTTTCCCGTCTTTTTGAAGCTTACGTTTACGCGAGCGTTGAGCGTGAACGCTTGGACGGATAACGTTTTCCAACGAACTCATCCTGGGCATTGGTAAAATGAGCATGTGTACCAAATTTTAACTAAATCGGTGATCTTTTACTCAAGTAATCCTCATCGGTAGATTTTGTGACGGTTATTTTGAGATGGTGATTTTGGTCGTTTTTTTTTGGATTCACTCCCGGGCTCCAAACGGGAGAAGGAACTTGCCATAAGGAACTTCGTTCCAAAATAATAATTATAAGAGTTATAATAAATGAACACAAAGTAAGCCCAAGTATTTTGGATAGTAAAAGGGGGTTTATTAACAATGAAGACGTTTAGAATAATGGAAATAACATAATAATATAATATTTGCCTGGTGTGAAGAGTTGGAGTCTGCAACCTGGATTGGGCGTTCAGATGGAGACAGACTCTGGAGACGAATATAATATGTCCGGGCGGACGTACAAGGAAGAACTGGAAATATGCAGTGGCTTGGTGAACTGGATTGGTATACAAGTGTCCGGGCAGACAAAGAAGGAAGGGTTTTAACTGAGGTAGAAGAAAATAATTTATCCGGGCAGATATATCACTTCCACATACTCACTTCTATCTCATGTGACTGGCAAAAAGGAACTGCTCTGGCCAGGTTGGCCAATACAAAATAAATATATAAAATAAACTATACAAAGATCTGTTAGAAATATGAAAGTTCTAAACAAAGATTAGCTCACAAAGGGGGACACACTCAGCTGTGCCCCGAAACAAATAAAAATATTTAATATAAAATTAAAAAAATACACTTTTCCTTTAACATAATAATAAAATAAAATATAAATAAATAATATATACATATAAATAAATAAAAAAATCTGTGGCTTTAACATGTTTGACATTAAAAGTTTACTAAACTAGTGTTACACTAACTTGATTAGTTTATTGCCAAATTTCATTGTGAAATTTTTTGTAAAATTTAGAACAATGTAATAAGAATGAAAAAAAGAGATGAGATTTCTAGGACATGAAACTACCTATACAGTGTGTGTCCAAAGATAGAGTATCCAAAAGAATTTTTTTTGTTTTATTTTTGGGTTTTTGGAAAAAATGTTTTCTTTATAAAAGCTTTTGCATGTTCTTAAACCAAAAAAAAAATTGTAATATTTTCTTATCAATATCTTTAGGGTGTTCAGTTTCTTAAAAACTTGAAAAAAATAACCAAGAGTAAACTATTCAGGTATCAAAAAATATTATTTAGAAAAGTGGATCAGAATTGAAAAAAAAGTGTTAATGATATTTAATTTTATTAAAATAAAATACTTAGAATAAACTTTAAAATCACACGATTAGCTTTTTTATGTTACATGAGTATCCAGGAGGAATAATTTTCATCCAGGTCAGATACAACATATTTACCAAAAATTAAATAAATAAATGAAGCAATAAGATAAGGATATATTGAACAATTGGGACTCATGTACACAATGAACATAGAGGGAAATGGGAGAGGAAAAAAATAAAATAAAATTATTGAAATAAATCAAGGGAAATGGACTAACTATAATTCTTTTTTAACAATAGTAATTCTAATAAATAATCTAAGTCTGGACAGATAATGACCCTCATGCTGTCGAAGCATTAACCCTGCCTTACTAACACTGTCTAATAGTCCATTATTTCTAACACTACGCCTCTCAGACGTAAAGTAAAATTAGACCAACTTATACAAGTTTAAGATTTAAATGCTGATACAATCATGAACTTGAAACATTTCTTTGTCTAATAAAATGGTTAAAAGGTGCTCTTTAGGGAGAAAATTATTACCAAACTGACTCTTTAACCTGAAAAGAGCAGGTCAAAAAATACATTTTACAATTTTCCTCACTAGCACCTGCTGCATTTAAATCTGAAATTATAGTCCAGGAGATAGCGTGCAAAAAAGTGTCTGACTAACATCAAGCTAGAATTTTGTGTATAAGTAAATATTTTGGTGCCTTCTAAGAATATGTGGTTGGCTAAGTTCGTCTGCGGGACATAGCTTGGCAATAGGCATTTGAAAATAACAAACCGGTGGAGAGCGGCCATGTCTCACCAATTATGGTGGACAATGTGATTTTCATGATCCTGAGTACAGGATTAGTTAGTAGACCGAAAATCAAGTTGATGTTAGTTTGTCCGTTGACAGGTGACCACGTTGATTTTTAGTAAAATTTAAATAACAAACCAATCAAGTGTGAAAATAATATCGACTTTATTTGTTGTCTTATAGCTAATTCTGCACTCAGGATCATGAAAATCACATTGTCCACCATAATTGGTGAGACATGGCCGCTCTCTACCGGTTTGTTTTCTTCAAACGCCTATTGCCAAGCTATGTCCCGCAGACGAACTTAGCCGACCACATATTCTTAAAAGGTGCTTAAAGATTGACTTGTATACAAAATTCTAGCTTGATGTTAGTCAGACACTTTTTTGCACGCTATCTCCTGGACTATTATGTTATGATAATCTAATGAATTTTTCATATTATGGCAATATAATATTTAATAAACAAATTTTAAAAACAAAAAAAAGCCAATTAAAGGCAACCAGCTGGATAAGGTTAGGCTCGATAGGGTCCCTGAGGCACAGTAGACTAAAAGAAGTGGTAAATTACTAATATATAAAAGCACAGCAAAGACCCGACTTTGACGCAATCTGAAGGTTAATTAAGCAGAGATAGCATACCTAGAAGGACTAATGGCTGGCACGCTTACGCACCGAGAGCTATCAACTAAAGTCAGCATGTACACCTCAGAGACGTAGTGTTAAAAGTGCAGGGTTAAAAAAAAATAAGCTTTTATAAGAACTACAAAATTCATCTTTAGCATCACCACAAATAATTAATACCTAATTATAATATTTACACCTCATTAGAAAACTATTATTACAAAAACCTCAACAGTTACAAAAAAAAGTCCAGTCATGCACCATGACTTAATGAGCGAATTTTCAAAGAAATCTGCGTTTTATTGGCTTATGATAATATAGGAAAATTTTGGTTTAGAATTTGCTCGGGTGAAAAAAAAAATTGGTACACAGGGGTACGGGGTACAAAAGTCAAAATAGTATTTACCCTTCAAGATGCATGTCGTTGGAAAGCTCTTTAAGAGTACAGTAATTGTTGTTATTTACACTTTTATCATATTTTCACATAAAAGGGGGGTAAAATGGAAAAAACACGTTTTTTGACCCTATATGGTCAAAATTTGACCCCTAAATGGACTCCAAAAATTCTGGCCAACGAACTCATCCTTTCTTTTGATATTATTGACATTTTAAAATTTATTTGAAATTTTTAAGTGCATCCCAAGGGGAGATATCGTCTGGAGTGACACATATATACATATATACATACATATATACATACATATATACATACATATATACATACATATATACATACATATATACATACATATATACATACATACATAAAAAAAAGTGTTAAATTTCAGGAATCGATTCAGAATGGTCTAAAACGGATTTCCATGGAAAAATTTTTCAAAAATTCGCATTACAAAAATTTTGAAGCCATTGCAATAGCGTAATTTTCTTTGAAAATTCGCTAATAAAGAAAATATCATTCATAACAATTGTATTGCCACCTACTTGTGTGCAAATTTCAACTCTATTTATAAATTTTCTACATTTTGAATGCTTTCAAGGCCAATATTGGCAACAACCTGTGAAATTCTTTTCTTTAGCTCATCCACGCTAATAACCAGCGTTTGACATAAACATTCTGTTTATTATTAAAATCCAGTGTGAGCTATTTTTGTTATTGTTAGCTTCTTGTTTATTTTCAGAAAACAAGTTAAAATTATATTGCTTCGTATTTCAGAAAATTTTCTACAATTTACATAAATAATTAGGATTAGTTTACTCTTGATACTTTTTTTTAAGTTTTAAATAAACTGAAATACCCTGTATACAAAATCAAGAAAAATATTATCATTTTTAGAAGGAGCAAGAAAGAGTTTTATAAAATAATTATTTTTTTTATAAAATTGATGGATAATTCAGGTGTAATAATATTAAATTAAATTTTGTAGCATAATACGTTTCGACCCTTGTAGGGTCATCTTCAGCCACAATTTTATTGATCTAAAATAACAATAAGATTAATTAAAATTTCAATAAAGTTCCTTTATAATAATAATTTATAAACATCTACTACAAAATTAAATTTGTTATTATTACACCTGAATTATCCATCTACTTTATAAAAAAATAATTTCAAGATAAATAGAACTTTTTATATACTACGTTTTAAACTTTCTGTTGAATCGTGTGTAATGTTGATAATATATGATTCTTATTGTTATATAATATATAATGTTAGTGAAAAAAAATAGTTCCGATTTTATTTACTTCACATAAATGACAACCACCTAGAGAGCTGATCTTAAACCTATAAAAGGACAAATCTTTGTACAACGGATCTCCCCAACATAGATTTGGTGTTAGACTGTGCCATCGATACATTTGAAATAAATAAATAATATAATCGATATATTTCCTGTTTTGCTGTCATTCAATGATTACCTCTTAATAAAAAATCACAAATTTGAAACCTGTCAAAATGAAGATTGTAAATATGGGACATGGCAAAACAAATAAAATAACTTGCGGATTTTTTCCGAACTAACTTTCCGTACAGCAAAATTTGCTGAAATCCAATTAAATTCTGCTGAAAGATGGCTAAAAGTATTAAAATAATGCATTGTCATCGTGTTCTGAGCTATGCTAAAAGTTTCCAATGTCTAGCTATTCGGGAAGTTAGTTAGAAATCGATTGCCAGATTTGTACCGGACAAACAAACAAACAAACAAACAAACAAGAAAGCAAGTTAATCAAAATGTAGTAAAATAGTTCAAATAAAAAGGGTGTTAATCTCAACGTTTTGCTAAAAGAATGATTTAAAAAAATAAGAAAATCTTCAATCTTGGACACATAAATCTTGGATACTTCAATCTTGGATACTTCAATCTTGGACACATAAATCTTGGATACTTCAATTTTCGGAGGGCTTCTGCCAAAAAGCTTACTCAATACATAATGGGATTAATCCCCCTGGGGGTTTTTTATAGGGATTATTTTTTTTTTAATAAGTACCAAAATTTGTACAATAAAAAATTAAACATTTATTTCCATGTATGATTATTTATTTATTTTAGTACCTACTATTAAAAACTTTCTTTATAGATTCTAAATTCAGTTAAAAATAGGAAATTCTAAAAAATGTTCAATGCTCTACTTAACAAGATTAAATTAAAAAAAATAAACTAAGATTATATATATTTAGGACTGAATGAGCTCATTTGCCTTTAATATCATGTAATTTAGATGAAAACATTCTATAATAATTAATTGGCAATGGACTAGGGACTGGGGCAACCTCATTTAGATTGGGTAGCACAACTTTCTACCTAATATTATACAACAAACTTTATATTAACTGTATCTTTCAAATTACATAGGATAAAAAGAGATCAAAAACAAGTTTCACTCGTAACATTATAAAATTATACAAGGAGAGAAGTAATCACAGTGTTAGTATACAATCAACATAGTAATTTGTAGAGATTTGAGAGGAAAGGCTACTTATACTTCAAATATAATAAGCACAAAAATATTAAGTTTGGACATCAAATAACCAATTATGCCAATATTTTTACTTTTCCTTACCTTAAAGGAAAAATATTGTTTTCACCCAAATAATCTTAAACAGAGATTTCAACGGAATTATCCGTTTTGGAAGTTTTTAACCCTTTGACTGTGGCACAGAAGAGAGAAAAAAGTACTTCCTTGGAACGGATTTTCTTTTCCATTTATTTATGTTAATTTGGACTCAGATAAGCATGAAATTGCATCAGAATCGTTTTTCTAATGTTTATTGTTTATAAACATTAGAAAAAGAAAAAAATATGATGTAACATGTGCGTTATGCAGTCACAGAAAGGACAAATTATCACTGAAACGGGCATGACCAGTGGCGCACCCAGGGGGTGGCACGGAGGGCACGTGCCCCCCCAAAGCCAAAGACCTGAAATTTAAGTATGCAATTCCGCAGCACATTTTAAAGTAATAGTGCTGTGATAGTAAAAAAAATCAATAAATAAGTAATTCACAATTTGTGTTAGTGAGAGACACCAAGGGATGTGCCACGTAAACGTGACACATAGGAACTGTTCCAACATTGGACTAAACGTCACAAAGATGTTGGCTCGGCATTACGCCATGTCCTGCATCGTTTCGTCGCGTCCGACTCATCAGGGGCCCGACGATGCAGGACATGGCGTAATGCCGAGCTAACATCTTTGTGACGTTTAGTCTAATGTTGGAACAGTTCCTATGTGTCACGTTTACGTGGCACATCCCTTAATCCCTTGGTGTCTCTCACTAACACAAATTGTGTACCTTATTGCAGTGTGCAAAAACACGGTATTTCATTGCAAATAAGTAATTATATACCTAGTTTTGCCCGAAATATTTTGTTTTTTTTGGTGTTTAAAAAGACGTGCCCCCCCCCCCCCCCCCAAAGCCCAAGTCCTAACATTAAAGTATGCAATTTTGCATTAATTAATTTAGAAACAGGTTCAATTATAGAATAAGATTTTAAAAATTGCAGATGCAGATACCCGATCTAAGGCAAGGAAGACTATTTTTTGTATTTATTGACTGGACTGTTAGATACCCTACTATTTTTATTTTTAACCTAATACTATCAGCTAATTTCTGTTGAACTCAAAACATTTGGCGTACTTATTTTATTTTTTTATTTTATTTTTTTGTTAATTCACGTAACTAAAATATTTTTAAAATGTACCAATTTATTTTTCTGGCTTCTAAAATAAAACATTAATCAATTATATAATGTACAACTTTTAATAATAAAATATTATTCGCATATAATTTTTTTTTAAATAAAATACCCTGGTCTTCATGTCCTGTTCATAAAAATCTTAAATTTATTTGTATAAAATAACATTTTAGATGCTCTTAGAATAGGCTAAAAAAGACGTTTTCAAGTAACGTAAACTATAAAATTTTCCCCGGTCCCCCTAAAAGAGAGCCCAGCCCCCCTTAAAAATTGGCTAGATCTGCCCTTGATATGAAGTAATTTAAGAACAAAGAAAACCAGACTTCTTAATTATCTGTGATTATGCTAAGCCCACATTACATCCTTCTCCCCTCCCCCCCCCCCCCCCCTTTTTTTTAATCTGTGCCCCTCCCAAAAAAAAAAATCCTGGGTGCGCTACTGGGCATGACGCACCATATATATCACCATGACGTATGACCATGTTGTTTATGGTGCAATATTATAAATATTATTATTCTATTTTGACTTATTTTATTATTCAATATGTAAAAAAAATAACGAGTTTGTAAAATTAATTGGGTCATTGAAACATGTAAAACTTGGACCTTACTAATTATTCATAATTATTGATATACATATGTATGAAAATATATATTTTTTTAAAGATTTCTTTTCACCTCAGCCATCTTAAGTATTTATATTAGAAATTAATATATTTCGGAAGAAAGAAAAAAATAAAATAAATAAATAGAAGATAAAATTGGGAGGGCAAAATGTTACAAAAACGGTGTGATGCACGTGGCGTCATATCATTTTGAAGAGTGCAATGTTTACAGTGTCCTGATCAAAAAATCAAAACATGCCAAACAATAACCCTAAAAATTTGTACATACTCAAGTAATGCTTGTAATGTAATTCAATTTTTAAGTTTTTGGCAGTATTCAAACTGTGGAACGTTTAAATTTTAATTTAAATCAAATTATAATTACTATTTACAATGGGAAATAGACAGAGAAAAGAAGACTCCAGCACCAGGACTCGAACCACGGGCCTCTATATTTCCGTTACAGTGCTCTGACCAACTAAGCTATACTGGAGAACAATTTTCCTCTGTCTATAATGATATCTAGTCCCGAATTAAGATTTCAATTTTCTACAAATCATGTAATGTAATGTAAATACAAAAGCTATTGACTTACTTTTATCAATATAAAAAATACTGTATAATTTACCTTATGCTAGTAGGGTAATGAGGGGCCAGAAAAAAGAGATAGTAAAAACACGTGGTACTAAGAATAACAACAAAGGAAACGAGAATGACTCACTCCTTACAACCCTTGTACTAGTACTAACATGGCCACCCCTCTTCCAAACCGATATCATAAGGCAAAGGCTCTCCCACTCTGTTTTTAGAGAGCCTTTTTTACTGACCATGACTAGGGAATCCAATCCCGGCTGAAATTTTTGATCCCGGGATTTCGGGACCACAAAAACTAATCCTGGAACAATAATCACAGAAGTGTGTCTACTCTTACGCTACCAAGTGTATTTTAATCCGATTAATATTATTGTTTATTTTAGTCATTTGTTTGATTGTTTATTTAGTTCACTACTCACAAATTAATTAATTTTACTTCTTTAGAAAATCTATTATTCTCTTGATTTAACAGTGCTTGTACCAGTAAAAATACCTTTAAACATAAAAATTTTCTAATCCCGAAATCCTGGGACTGTTGCTTTACAATCCCGGGATTGCCGTAGTGGTAAATTGACTCGGGATCCCGGGATTGGATTCCCTAACCATGACACACCATGTGCAGTTTCTTTAAAGAGACAATATGTGACGCATATGGTGCGTCCTGCCTTGGTCAAAGGGTTTAAACAGTATAAAACAAGTGAAGATTTTTTTTATTTAAAAAAAAAAATATTAAGAGGTTGTATGAAGACGTAGAAAAATCAGTTCTGCAGTGGGTAACAATGATAAGGGTTAAAAAATCTTCCTCTTTCAAGACCACTAATGTTTTCTCTTACATAATCATAATCCGTAATCTCATAAAAAAAAAGTTATTTGAACTAATAAAAATTAGTGTCAATGAGTAATGCAAATAGTTTTTACTCATAATTTCTCTAAATAGGAAAGAAGTTAAAAATAAAATGCATTAATAAAATAACAAAAAGTTGTGAAATTTGTATTCATCTGTAAACATTCTTGTTCTTCAATGTTAAGTTCTTTAGAGCAACGACTGCAAATAAACTCATTCTGCAAGTAACTAATCCCAGGGGTTCAGAATCCCAAAGTACTTACAGTGAAACCTAGATTATCCGCCTCCTGATATACCTTCTATCTTACTTATAAGTGGTTAGAGGGGATTAGAGGAGGTTAGAGGTGGTTAAAAGTGATTAGAGGTGGTGAGAGGCAGTTAGAGGGGATTAGAGGTGGTTAGATGGGATTAGAGGTGGTTAGAGGGGGTTAGAGGTGGTAAGAGGGGATTAGAGGTGGTTAGAGGTAGATAGAGGTGGTTAGAGGGGGTTAGAGGGGATTAGAGGTGGTTAGAGGGGGTTAGAGGTGGTAAGAGGGGATTAGAGGTGGTTAGAGGAGGTTGGAGGTGGTTAGAGGTAGATAGAGGTGGTTAGAGGAGGTTAGAGGGGATTAGAGGTGGTTAGAGGGGATTAGAGGTGGTTGGAGGTGGTTAGAGGTAGATAGAGGTGGTTAGAGGCGGTTAGAGGTAGTTGGAGGTGGTTTAAGGGGATTAGTAGAGGTGGTTATTAACCATCAGACCCCCACCAGCCGAGTACATCCCACATTCAACTCTGTGTTCGACATCTACCCCAACTCACCTGGCATGAGAACATGAAGGTACTACCTGTCAATTATTTTGGATGAGCCAAGGTATTTTTAACATTTAGTTGACAAAGTTTTCTTTGCCCATAGTCGGAGCACATTTAAAGGAAATTAAGTTGCCTGCTGTTTCAATCCTGTTTATGGACAATGTCCCCACCATCCTTAATTACTACCTCCGGGAAATGCAGGAAAAACCTTGATATCAACATGAATAATATCATTACTAATGAGAAAGAATGGTTCACAACTGATAAATTGACATTAAATACCAACAAAATATTGGAGATAGAAAAAATAGTATAAAGTAAAAGTTTATTATTTTTAACCATAGAATCCAAATATGCTATCAAAAATATATACTCCAATTTGAAATTTAGAAGTTGGGTGGACTAGGTGCAAAGTGGGTGGTGGTTGCCCCTAGGGGCTAAAGCATGAAAACAAACTTCCCTTTGCATGGTAGAGATCCCCCAAGTTTCATTAATTTATCTCAAGTTAAGAGGGGGGGGGGGGGGGGGGGGAGACTTTTGGACCACCCTGTATAATTATGAATTTAACTGTATAAGTACTTTTCTAAGAAAAAAATATTTAGTTTTTAAGGTATTGATGAAAATAAATCTAATTTAGCTAAAAATTAAAAACTAAATTTAAACAATCACTTGTTTAACACTTTTTAATAATAAATTATTTTGAAAAAGCTTTGATTGAATTTGTCAGACAGATTTTTTACTCTCAGAAGAAGTAGGTTTAGAGAGATTAAGAAATTACTGAGCAAAAAAAAAAAAAGACGGAATGAAAACACTCAAATTTTACCAATATCAATCTATCCTTCGTATAACTGTGTGAACAACATAAAATAATAGAAAGAAAAAAAATTATAATAAAAATAACCCACACATAAAACAAAAATATTGTCATTGGGAAATAAATAATAATTATAACAACAAATATTTTTTAGAAAATTTAAATAAAAATATACTTGATGATTTATTTATTTATTTTTACAAAAAGAATATTTAAAAAATGTTTTGAACAAATTCGCAAGAAATATGGCCCTAAAAATCGATAGAAATAAATTATAATCGATAATGCCTAAATTTGTAATAAAATAAAATAAAGCATCCGATCATTAAATATCACAATAATTTATTTGTCTAAATTTATTTTTTACATAATATTTTAATGTATTTCATTAAGTAATAATAATATAGTATAAGTAGTATTGATACAAACTTTTACATATATTTTTTTTTTATTTAATTATTTTACTTTTTGTTTATACATTTTTTTTTGTTTTTTACACTTTATTTTTACATTTCATTAAATAAAAGGAAAAATTGTAATTAAAACTAAATATTAATTTAATAATATATTATTATAATGAGTAAACTGTTTTGCAGATAATTTTAATACATTTTATATTATAAAAAAAAAATAGTCTTTTCCGAACTGAAAAGTCAAAAAAGCTTATTTTAATTTGCCCTTTTTCATCAACGTAAATATTTATTATTTTGTCAGACAAAAATAAAGATTTATGATGTCTTGGCTGTTCTATATAACCATGGTAAAAACCAAAATAATTCAGAAAGTTCCAAATTATATCTATAGATTCCCTTTTTTTTTCTTTTTTTCTTTTGGGTTTTAGTCCCGATCAACTTCCAGGGTTATTACAGGACGGGGTTATCCGGCCACTTTACTCATCTAATCGATGAGATCATCAGTGTGAAACATGTCTTAAATTACTTATTTACAACTTAATAAACTTCTGTTGTATTTGGCACAGCATGAACTGATCAGTGGCTGATCATGACATACCATCCAAATTTCATTAAATTAGTTTTCAAAAATGTTAGGGCGGGGATCCACTTGAGCATTCGCCCCGAATGAGTGGGCGTTACTGTTTGGCTCGCCCTATCCATATTAAGCAGAATGGGGCGAACGTACGCTCATTCGGGGGGAATTATATGCTCATTCGAGGTAAATGCATGCCCATTTGGGGCGAATGCTCAAGTGAAGAACATACAAACACAATACAGAACATACAAACACAAGACCACAAATTTTTCCTGAATTTTAAAACAGATTTCTCTCAAGGAATTTTTTGAATGTTTAAAATAATTTTTTCTTTGTTATCTCATGAATATTTGTGCTTGTTACATAGAGACTTTAAATGTTTAATTAATAACTCCAAATATTTAGTTTAAAAAGTTGATATTAATAAGTTTGGTAGAATCAGAAAAATGTATAATTCTGTAGAATAAGTTCACATACAGAACAAAATATAGATTGTTATACGAACATACAAAATAATATTTAGGAGTTCTTTTCCAAAATTAATTATCATTTAAATATTTGTTGAAAGTAATATTTTTTTACTCTTGTGATAAGCACTCACAATTTACGAGATAGTTAATATTATGGTGTAATAAAATAATAAGATGTAACAAAAAAATACCATTAAAAGATATTATGAGGGAGTTATGTAATTATTTTACGCAATAAAACATTCATAAAAAGATAAACTAAAATTTATATTTAATTTCTTTAAAAAAAAATAAATCTATAGATTTGTCATATTCACACATCCGTTATATTAATGAATTTTGAATAATTATTTTTTAATTAATTGTTTTAAATTTATCAAGTTATAAATTTATCTTCACCTCGAGGAAACTTAACGGTTTGATAATTTTTTAGATGAAAATATACTTTTTTTTACAATTAGTATTGACTTTTGGCAATTTAGTATTGGCCAATTAATGTGAGCCCTTCAAAAACGGGTTATGAGCCCACCTTAAAAATAATACCAGGATGAGGTAGTGAGATAGAGCCATTTTTTGACTGTTTCCTTAAAAAAACAAAAATGTAACTTACAATCCCTCAAATGTGATATTTGACTGATATATTTTTAAAATGATAACAATTAACAAATAACAATTGTAAAGTTTGGTTTTTTAAAATACTAATACAATTATTTGTTAATGTGTTTATCTATATATTTATTCAATTTTTAAGTTTTGGTAGTATTCATACTACGGAAAGTTTAAATTTTAATTTAAATCAAATTATAATTATTATTCACAACGGGAGACAGACGGAGAAAAATAGAATCCAGCGCCGGGATTCAAACCATGGGCCTCCTGCGTGTATCCTGTCAGGGGGCTCCCGTGGTTCGAATGCCGTCGCTGGGGTCTATTTTTCTCTGTCTATCTCCCTGTTGTTAATAATAATTATAATTTGATTTAAATTAATATTTATTTATTATGATTCTACAAGTAAATTTAAGTTTCCAGAAAAGGATTACTTCCTATAGAAATAAAACGAAATAAATTAAATTGGAAACAAATCTTATATAAATTATAATAAAATGAATCTATAAAGTTAAATATAAATATATGAACAAAATTTGTAGTATTATTGCTGTTTTATAAGTTTTCACCAATAATAATAATGGATATTAACATTAAAAAATAATAGAGGAGTAGGAGTATCTTTCATTTCCATATCAGTAAAAAATATTGAATATAAGTTAAAATACTTTCTTTTTTTGTAATTTAATATTAATTTTTAAATAAATCATACATATTACAAAAAAAAAAAAAAATATTATTAATTTATTTATTATGTATAATATTATAGATAAACAAAAATATACATTATTTACAAAACATATGATAAATCTTAATCACAGATTGAATTAAATCAGTTTAATAAATTATTTATTTATACAATGAACTAATAATATAACTTATTAATAAATAAAATATTTTTATTTTTAAATACAGATTTTAATACTAATTAATTAAATAATAAAACTCTAAGTTATTCTGATAATTATTTCCTGTTTTAGTAGGAGATTTTTTAAATTTTATTCTTTATTTTACTAACTTTAATTTTTGACAAAATATAATATCAGATGTCTAATGTACTGTTTAACAATTTGTGTTTTTATTTTTGAAGAGTGTTCGACAGTTAGGTCATACACACTACACACCCAGTTCAATTTGAGTTTTTATAACTTATTATAATTATGTATATCTACTATAAAATTATAAATGCATATATGTGAAGTTATTAATTTTATAATATTATAGTTTTTGAGACTTAGAAAAGTGGTTTCAACCTTTGTTTTACCAGAGAATACCGTTGGTGACACAGTTAGACCTCTTATTTTTAATTTAGCCATTTTTGAGATAATATAATCAAAATATTCACAAAAGCACTATTAATCTAGTGGTGTCATATATTTTAATAAAAAATCATACATTTATTTAACAGCTTCAAGTATAATTTCATTCTTTTCAGCCTAAACTCTTATCCGAGTACGAAGATTTGAGCAGTAAAAGCTCGTATTATCAGTATTTTAACATTCCAATTAAGTTTTAAAATTATAAATCATACAAACATCTAGGAAATAATATTTAATTAAAACCTCAAAAAAATAAAAATTAAAAAATCAATATTTAAGAAATTTGGAGACATTTTTGTTCATCAAAATATAATTTTATGAGCATTTATTTTGTCTACAGAAAACTTTTTCTTGGCTATAAGGATTCTCAGTGTCAACATCGATTATTGAATAATTTTAATTGCTATGAACTTTTATAATTTTATAAGAATTTTACTCAAGAATAGCAAAATATTGTGTGTAACGAGCTTATATCATCATTGACATATACATTTAATAAAAATAAACATTTGACATATTAATTTTAAAGAAAATAATTCATCAATCAATTTATAGTCAAAAAAAAAGAAGAAAAATATTCTGTCAATTGGTGTGCCAAATAGCTTCATTTTGTCCTATTATTGAATGAATTGTCACATAAGATTTGGTTCAATATAAATTCCTATGGATGGAATATATGGAAGTTTTAAGTTAAAGTAGGTTGCAGAATTGTGTTGTTCTTGGTGGTTTTATATATATAGTAAACACATTATACTTTTTAACTTTGACATTCATTGCGGGTAATAGGTCATTGCCTGACCTATTACCCGCCAAAATCTCAAGCTCTCATACACTCTCCTCCCATTTTTTTTTTTCTCGATTTTCCTAAGCTGTCAGAGTTAAAAAGTATAATGTGTTTACTATAATTTGATGTCTGAGATTGTTAAATAATAGTGTAATTGACAGTACCTGATTTCAGATGAATTGACGAGAATCAATAAGATTCAAATAAGTATTTATGGGCTTTCAAGAATTTTTATATAAAATAATAACTGAGACAATGTAATCAGCTAGTTGGTCAGCATGAAAATGATCCAAGGAGGGATCGAAACATCGCAAATGTGAGACGTTTGAATTTCCTTAAAAGACCCAACTAATCAAGAATATAAATTCCAGGAGGGAGTCATAATTTTTTTTTGAGCAATATTCAATTTTAGCAGATAGTTGAATTTAAAAGGCACCATCTGTGACTTTCGACAAACCATCTTAATCACTTTAAAATCTTTTAAGTACTTTAAGATTAATAAAACAAAGTTGTTGCATTCAATTTCATTAGGGACATACTTATGTTTAAGCAATATATTAAATTTGTGCAGAAAGTTTAAATTAATTTGGGACCAACATTTGGGCTAATTATGACCTAACATCCAAATATCATTTAAATAAGACAAGAAGTTTTTGGAACGAAGTTCCTTATGGCATGTTCTGGAGCCCAGGAGTGAATCCGAAAAAAAAAACGACCAAAATCACCGTCATAAAATCACCATCACGCAAAATCCGTTACGAAATCTACAGATGCCGATAACTTGAGTAAAAGCTCACCGAGTTAGATGAAATTTGGTACACATGTTCATTTTACCAATGCCCAGGCTGAGTTCGTCGGAAAACGTTATCCGCCCAAGCGTTCATAAACGTAAGCTTCAAAAGACGGGTAAAAGTGTTATTAAGGAAGCCTGTTACTTGACTTGTTTTGATTATTTTTGTTATATATGTCAAAAATGTCACTTTGTTTTTTAAATAAATAAAATATAATCATGTAAAATGTCACCCTGATACAAGCAGAAGCTGTAGATTAGGGAAGAGATATATTTTATAATATTTTAAATTAATTGGCCGGGTAGGTAGAAAACAGTCCTATTTCAATCCAAACTCCTTTAACAAACATACTCTTTCTCTATAAACTCATCATGATCAACTTTTTTTCTTATATTTAATATATATTTATAGTAAGACGCTTTCTTTAATTATACAAATAATGATTTTCTTTTAATTTTGCCTTAACTCTGGTAGGTACAAACAGTTTGTTACTTTTAATTTTGTCTCTTTTCTAACTCCGCCATTTATAAGTAGTTAGCAATGTATACGTACTTAGCAGTGTGATTTTATAATTTATATTTATGAAAAATGTAAGGAACTTCGTTCCTACCGGGTGTCCCGCAACACCACACGTATTTTTTTAAATATATTATAGTAGTCTGCAAAAACTACTATAATATACATATTATGTAATGCACTAACTATATATGTTATACAACAACTAATATATGTTATACCATTATACATGTTGTACGACAGATTGACAGACAGACACAAGGTCAACAATTTTTGTGTATTGTTAGAAATGGATTTCTGCCTAGGAATTTTTTTAATATTGAGACAACAAAATTTTGTTTTTCAGAATGTTACCAATGCTTTAGTTACCATCAGTTAACTCAGAAGCAAAAATACCTAATATTTGACACAGAAAATGTATTAAAAATAGATTGTTTTTTTCTCTGACTTTATTTAGCACACAAAAAGTATTGACACCCAGATACACCAATCGATGTGGATTCAAAGCACATAACAATAAGTTATAGCACTCTAACTTATATTTGTAATACGTCTATTAATTTCAGTGCGGTTGAAACATAAACATGTCAACAAAAACTTTTTTTAAACAGTCAAAAATTTACATATATGTAAAATTTATTCTTAAATCTATCTGAGCTTTTCATTAAAATTGTCTTTTTTTCATTCAATATTTTTTAATTAATTACTTAGTTTTTTAAATTAAAAATGATAAATATTAAGAAATTAAGTTTTATTTTTATAATAAAACATTTTAAATTATACTTTATTCCCACCAATTTCAGGTGTATTTTTTAGTTTATCACATTTCATTTTTTTTTTTTTTTTTTTCAAAATGCTTATTTAATTAAATAATTTTTTTATGGTAATTTAGTTATCTAAATTATTAAAATTTCAATACCTATATAAATATATGTAACGTTATTTTTCAGTCGATACTGATAATCTTATACATATTTACATGTATTTACAAAAATAAAAGTAGAAAATTTATTATTTATAATAATAAATAAATCACAAAAATCAATATTCCAAACAATTTATCGTGGAAATAAGAAAATAATAAATACATTCTTAACTGTTTTTTTTAAGAAAAAGAAGTTTAAATTAATTTTAATACTATAAAATCAAGTTTATATGAGTGTAATTCATATTGATCTATTGAAAATATGTCAATATACAAAGACAACCCACAAATTTTATTTTTTTTAAATTCTCATTTATCTTTAATGAGAATAAATTGTTTATTAATTACATAAATGATTTAATCAGTTATTTTAGTTATGTATTATTAAAGGATAATAGAATATGAATGAGGAATCAAATGTCAGTTTTCTGAATGTTCAATTATTTGAACTGGCTTCATGGAAAAAATCAAATGCCACTGCTTAATTAATTATTAAATAAACAGGACAAGTGTGTGCTAGTCAGCACACAGCGAGGGTCCGTAGGCAACCCTGTATAGTTTAAGTAGTACCCTATTGATGGTGTTTTTTTATTAAAATGCTAAAAAGCTTACTTTGAACTATCCTATGGGTCTGATATTCTCAAAACACATAAACAAACTTCTGATAAAGTATTTTTTTGCCACTGAACCGGACTACAACCATATAAATACATCGAAAAGACCAAAGTTATAAAAAAAACGTATTTTGTCAATAAAAAATAAAATAATATTTTTTTCGAAATTTCCAAAAAGTGGTATCTTTACTTTCGGTCGAAGAATGTTCAGGAATTTTTTCAGAGTTTTTGCACTTCACATAAGCGAGATAGAAGGGGGGGGGGGACACGTTTCACACCCACTTCAAACTTGCCTACACTCGCCCTATCAAAGTTATAACCAAAGAATTATATATTTTTGTAATCAGCTCGACGTACCCTTTCATGATATACCCCTCACGGTGTCGAAAAAAAATAAAAAAAATGTTAACCCTTAAGTTTTTTACCTTAATATTTTTGTAAAATATTTTTTTTAAGTCCCTATATTTTTAAAATATGTGGGTAGGTACAAGACACATACATGCCAAATTTCAAAGTGATCGGATGAAAGGTGTAGCCGTGAGAGCAGGCAACAGGACGGACGGACAGACACACGCAGGAAAATATAAGGGTCCTTTGGTTTTGCCTACGGACCCTAAAAAAGAGCATTGTTAGCTGTTTAACAATATTTTTTCACTATTTACTACAGATAAATAAACAAAGATGCTTTATTGTGCAAACTTGGCTTTTATTTTACATCTTTGCTTTTTTTTTGGTGAATTTTGATTATCCAAACCAACCTACTCAACATAAGTTCGGATGACGCCCGACTATTTTGGGGTTTTTGGAACAACGAAAAAAATCTTCCAACACCTTTAGTTTGATACCTCTAGGGTAATATAGAATTCCTAGAACAATTTCCTTGTAAAAAGACAAGAACTACATCAAATTTTTCAAAAAACAACGTGGCTTAAAAGGTCAGGTGGGAGAAGTAAATAGGTGGTATAAAATTAAGGAGCTTGCTAAAGGATCTTTTCAATTATAATAGTTTAGAAATAAATAAAATAACATTTAAGTTATTAAAGGGAAAATATTGTAAACCATATTTAAAATAGAAAATTATATAACACAACTGAATGATGGTAAAATATGAACGTGTAAATTTTGTTAATTTAACAGAAATATAAAATAAATCTTTGTCTAATTTTAAACAGCAGGAAGAAAAAATTTCTTATAGGTCATGGGTCCAAAATGTCATTGCCCATAAAATATAATATTATTTTATAACAAACAGTAAATTCTTAACAACCACAAATATATATTGAATGGGCATATAATATGAAATATTATTTTTAAAAAATCGCAGTTTTTGAAAAAAAGAAAAAAAAGAAAAAGAGAACACTGAAGTGATTAAACAAAAAACATAAATTATTTAGGATTTAAAGTGTTCCTTTTTTTTTTTTTTTTTTATAAAAATGGATTGTTGATTATTTTTCTTTTTTTTAGTATTGAGTTGATACATTGCCTAAAAATAAATTGAAGAACACAATGACTGTATCACCACACTGCAACTTCCTTACTAGATTTACTCGGGCTTGTTGGTTGACGGAAACTGAAACAAGAATAATGGAATTAGGAAAATAAAAACACTAACAACACATCATTTGGATTTGGAGATAAAAGACATTTTATAAAGAAATAACATAAATTGTTTCTCCATGTGAAACCTGGTTTCAATTCACATGGAGACAATTTATGTTAACTCACCCGTTTTTAGCCAATATAATAAGGCCTTCATCAGTGCCTAAGTTTAACCCTTTGACTGCGGTAGGACACACCACGTGCGTCACATATTGTCTCTTTAGAGAAACTGCATGACGCCTACGGTGCGTCATGGACAGAAAAAAAGCCTCTCTCCAAAAAAGGAGTGGGGGAGCCTCTGCCATATGATATCGTTTTGGAAGAGGGGTGGTCATGTTAGTACTAGTCCAAGGGATGTATGGAGTGAGTCGTTCTCATTTCCTTTGTTTATGTGCTTAGTAACGCGTGTTTTTGCTTTCTCTTTTTTTCTGGCCCCTCAGTACGCTACTCGGTAAGGTAAATTACACAGCATTTTTTTATTGATAAAAGTAATTCATTAGCTAGCATTACTTGTGTATTTACGAATTTTTAGGGATATTATTTGACAAGTTTAGATTTTTTAACTGGGGCACTAAACATTGCTTTCTTCAAAACGACATGACGCACCTGTTGCGTCGCACCGTTTTCGTAACATTTTTTTATTTTATTTATTTTTCTTTCTTCTGATATATATTAATTTATAAAATAAATACTTTAGATGGCTGGGGTGAAAAGAAACATTTAAAAAAAAATATTTTTATACATATATCAATAATTATGAATAATTTTTAAGGTTCAAGTGTTTACATGTTTCAATTACACGATAAATTTTACAAACTTGTTATTTTCTTATATATTGAATAATAAAATAAGTAAAAATAGAATAATAATACCATGACGCACACGATGCGTCATAGTGACGCATATGGTGTGTCATGCCCGTTTCAATGATAAATTGTCCTTTCTGTGGCTGCATGACGCACATGGTGCGTCATAATGTTTTTGTTATGTTTATAAACAATAAACATTAGAAAAACGAGTCTGATGCAATTTCATGCATACCTGAGTCCGGACGGACCAACATAAATAAATGAAAAAAAAAATCCGTTCCCAGGAAGAACTTTTTTCTCTCTTCTATGCCGCAGTCAAAGGGTTAAACAAGAAATAATGAACTAAGTAAAAACAATTTTGATGTTAGTTTGTCACTTGATAGGTGACACTTTGATTTGGAGTAATATTTATATAACTAATCTATCAAGTGACTAACTAACAACTATCATCAACTTGATTTTTGGTCTACTTCATTTTATACTCAGGATCATGAAAATCACATTGTCCACCAAAATGGGCGGGACATTGCCACTCTCCACCGGTTTTGTTTTCAAATACCTATTGCCAAGCTATGCCCTGCAGACGTTAGCCAAACACATATTTTTAAGAATAGGAAGTATAAGAATACATTTATTTCCATTAAGTTACGTTTGTAAGTTTGTAACATTAGGACAATTCACAGGTATTACATTTAATCAATTTATTTGCAAAAACACAATTAACACTAAAACATTTTTTTGATAATATTCCTCTAATTTATAGTATACAACAACTGCCTAGTCCTTTTTAGGGTTTTGTAGATACTTCTCAAAACCCTTATGCCGAGGGTGATGTGTCCGTCTGTCCGTCGCTCTTGGGTTCATAGGGCCCGAACCGTTTAAGCGAAAGTGCTGAAATTTGAAACACTGGTGCAACTTTTTGACCCAACCACAGGAAAATTATATAGAAGTTCAAAATTTGATATGCGCATGCGCAAGTCGAAAAAATGTGATAAACTCTAATTTTTTTTTTTTTTTTAATTTTTGAGTGGGGTATCAAATTAAAGCGGCTGAAGAGTAGGACACAAATATATATATATGCTTTTTTAAATGTTGCATTCCTTATTGGTTAAAAAAATCAAAATATACCAAAAAAAAATCCCCCCCCCCCCAACCACTATAGATCGGCTGGTGCTAAAATTTCGAAATAATTCATGCTAATACCTTATTGTGGCGCGATGAAAATTCCGGGAGTTCATCCTAAATTTTCAAAAATTGCCAATTTTGGGAGCGAAACAGTGAAGTGCGCCCAAAATTTTATTTTTTGAAAATTTTGAGTTGGGTATCAAATGAAAGCTGCTGAAGAGTAAGACACAAATATATATATGCTTTTTTAAATTTTGCATTTCTTATTGGTTAAATAAATCAAAATATACCCAAAAAACATTCCCCCCCCCCCTAAACCCCCTATAACGGCTGGTCCTAAAATTTTGAAATAATTTATGGTTATACCTTATGGTGGGGCGATGCAAATTTCCTGAAAAATGTAATTTATCTTGTCTTCATTACTGATAAAAAACATTGTGACCCCCCGGGGGATCAAACCCGGGACCCTTGAGTTCGAAGACAAAAAAATCATAATTACATAACGGGTATGCTTACTCATCTACAAAACCTTAAAAAGTACTTGGACGCAAGTACTTCCCTGTGATTTTTTTTAATTAACAAAGTCTAAATCTTTTATTTCTTTACTATAAGGCACCAAAAGATCAACTTTTATACGGGTTATTCTCAAATAAACTGTCACTTTGCTGTCCGGAGGTTACCGGAAGCTCTACAGAATAGTTTTTTTCCTATCTCAACCTAACAAGGATCGTTGAGTTCGTCTTGAAGCAGTGTACATTTTCAGCTATCAAATGTTAAAAAATTATTAAAAATAAAAAAAAATAAAAATTATTTTTCTTGGAAAAATTAACAAAAGTAGCTGTTCGGAGGCCATTTCAAAAATTTGCAGTGACGATTTTTGTTAAAAAATATGAACTTAAAAAATTAGGGCAGGGACCTAACTTTCATATTACTTATGTAGATGACGTAATAAGGTGCAAATATTTTTTTAGAAACATCGATTTGTCATATATGGAGATAAAGTGTGTGTCCGGAACTTTCCAGAATATGAATCACGGGAGTCACGATTTGGACGGAAGGTGACGTGAGAAAGGGTCTTTTGTTGTTAGCGGGGTGGGGAGAAAGGGAACAGCTCTCATATACATGTGAGAAGCCATCAGCATCCTCCCAGCCCGGTGACGGAAGTACTTCTTTTTTTATGGTCGGCTATTCCTCGTCACTATGGTGCGTATTTTAATTGTAGGTCACACGAGTGACCTGTAATTTAACACAAGAAAAAATAAAATAACATTTTCGAACTCAGTTTCATATAGCTTTTGCATGGCTAGTAAACATACAGTTGTCTGTTTTTTTCTAAGTTCACTTACGTTCTCAATATTTTATTTTTTCTATTAAAATGTCTCGCGAGAGACAATTTGCATTGAGCCTGTTAACTAGTGACTATCCCTAGTAAAAAATACTAAATATTGAATAAAAACACCGCTGTCTATGTTTGTGGGTAGTTCCAACCTATCATTAAAAAACTTATGATTTCATTATCTAATGATTTTATGGTTTTTTAATATGTCTTAAGTGTTACGTTGAATATGTATAAAATTTTATAAATTGTGGAATTGTGGATAAAATATATTAAATAAAGCTAATATTTGTTCAAACTAGTTCTAATACTATTATTTTCCCTACTTCTTTTTTCTCAAATTAAAAAAATATCTCGTTTTAAAAAAAAAAAAAAATAATAATAATAAATAAATAAAAATACTAATAATGCAAAAGATAACGTAAATCGCGTGATCAAAAGTCTGAGAATTAGTTTTTTCTTTAAGATTTTTAATTAAACATGAGTTTGAGCCCTGAAGAGCATTTACTTCAGATCAGAGGTGAGAGAGATTGGGCATTGGATGCTGAGTAAAATGGGCTTAATGTTGTTAGTTAAATTATTTTTAACAATACCTTTCTTAAGACTGCCCACAAAAAGTAAATTTCATTAATTATTTTTATGTGTTAGGGTACTCTGCATAAAAACAACTAGTCTCACATAGTATTGACCTAACAAAATAAAAAATAAATCAATAATAATAATAATAAAAGCAGCCCGTCACTCGCATGACACCAAACCTGGGATTTGGAAAATTCGTAGAAAATCGGAAAATTGTCGAACTCACAAATCATATCACTTGTGCACTCTTACATACACACACAACAATTATATGGGGTCCAAAGCTAGTTTTCATGAACTTAAATTTTTCGTTTGGTTCATTTCCCAGATTTCGAATGTGACAGTTTATTTGAGAATGAATCATATAAAATTCTAGCTAGACACTTTTATGCACGCAATCTCCTGGACAATTAGAAGCCATCATAAGAAACAATATTTAACACACTATCAGAAAAATTGTATCCCACCTTTGCCATTAGCTGAAAGTTAGGAATGGCTCGACAGCTTGGGCCACTAGCACCAACTCTCTCATAAATATCTATTATCCGATTTTGTAGCTTTCTTCTTTCCCTTTCTTCTCCCTTCTAATTAGCACTATCAGAAATAATATGAAACCAAAAAAATTTGCAATAACAAAAACATATAATTATATAGACTTTTCCACTTTAACAAATAACCTCTTCACCTAAAGTTTTAATGTTTTATTT
Organism: Gerris lacustris; assembly: GCA_951217055.1. Classification (NCBI taxonomy): domain Eukaryota; kingdom Metazoa; phylum Arthropoda; class Insecta; order Hemiptera; family Gerridae; genus Gerris; species Gerris lacustris. The sequence continues at coordinate 59,637,794 of OX578284.1, forward strand.
TATAACTCCAACAAAAATTTGTATTACACATGAGAATTTTATTAAAAGCATGTTTATTCACTCTAAAAGGTGTATGATTGCACGCTTAAATAATTAATAGTACTAAAATAGCCTGCAAATTAGTATGGCACATAGCTTCCTCATGTCCTATTTCGTATACTTTAATGATTTTGTGCTTTCACAACCTATCATTGTCAAATTTATTTAATTTTACCCCCATTTTTTTTAAACCTGACAAATTTATATTTTTTTATTTTTTACATGAATTAAAGTAACAATTTAGCAAAATTTAAAGACGGTTGAAATAATCTGGGGTTATCCATTACCTTTAGTAAGTTCAGAAGGAAAAGGTAAAAAAATGGTACTTCTTTAGATTGTCACTACCCTATGTATTTTTAGAATATAAATGATATTAACTATTAGGTCAATGGGAAGTTTAGTCCAGTGTACTTTGGGACAAAGGATCACACTTCTGTTTTTATATGGGGAGTAACAGTCTTAAGAAGAACACTTCATACACCTTCTTTAAATTGTTACTCCCCCTATGTTTCTTTTCATAAGGGAGTAACAATCTAAAGAAGTGCCAAAAAAAATAATACTTTCAAACAAAACTAGTTTTACCTGCGGAGTGAAGTGGGGGATTGAAGAACGGATGATGCCTGGCTGGATGCTGAATCTTGCCTATGAAATGCAGGAGGGAGTCTCGGCCTATGAAGAGGATAATTCCACGGTGACTTAGGAACATCCATTTCAAAACCAGCGTTACTTCTCCCACCATTTGTTCTGTCTTCTTCTTTCTTTGAAGATAATCGCCTGAACAGACAAAAATATATTTATAGGGTGGCCATAAAAAGTTTAGTCCAAAACAGGACATTGAAATTGGGGGGGGGGGGGGGGTCGAACTATTGCAGCCCTCTGACAAAAGGGAGCATTTTTGGAAAAATATGTGTATTATTTAGATAAAATATTCTCTTTCGAAATCACTCGCGGTAAATCAGCACTATTTGGCTCACATATTCAGTAGTTACTGTCCGATTTACTTATTTTTATTTTAAACTGTTCCTTTTTACAGGATTATAAAAACTATTTCCGTTGTGTCATCCTAATAAATCCAATAGTTTTTCTTTTTTTTTTTAAAAAAAAACTACATAAAGTGTCACGTTTTAGGTTAAAGATGGAAGGTTATTATTAGGTTAAGTCAAAAAAAGTACTAACCTTAACCTAAAATAATTAATAATTTTCCCTAAATTTAAAGAAAAAATCATGGAAATGAATTCAAAAAAATTTAATAGAATTTATCAAGAGGCTACAATCGAAATCGTTTTTTGCAATATAAAAAGGACATTTAAAAATAAGTGGGGCATATAGTGCAAATTTACCCCTCACAATAAATAACATATTGATATTAACAAATTGAAAGTTTCGGTTACTTAATTGAAAACAATAGAAAATGCTGGGCTAGTAAATTTAAAATTAAAACAAAAAAATAAAAATTAGTTTAGATTTAAAATAATATATTTAAAATTTTCATTTAAATCAAATTATAATTATTATTAACTACAGGAAACAGACAGTGAAAAATACACTCCAGCGCCGGGATTTTCATTAGAATGTAATAAGAAACATTTATAATTAATCAGTAAATTTTAATTTTGATTCTGAAAATAATGCTACCCTCCAAAATGGGAGCCAATCTTGCTAAAATATCTCTAACCAAGATCTTTGTATTTATTAGAAATATAATTAAAAGAAAGGAAAAGAAATAAGTAAACGCACGTGTTTGTAGTTGAGAACCGAATGCGAGGTTAATTTTATTAAAAGGGTTAAATCAAGAGTGATAGCGATGGTGCTGCCATCTCTTAGTCAAGAGGTGAACTATGTTAATAAAAGTTACAATTCTAATACCCCCCTTCTATTTTTAGTCAAGTTACTTAAACAAAAGAAACTAAATTGAACCTAGACTAGAAATAGCAACATCAATTTCACAATTAACAATAAAATAAAGTTACAAACAAAAAACAATACTCTCATTTAAACATACACAAAAAAAAAAAATGTAAGTGAAAAATATTCATTAAACTGGTTAAAATAAGAAACTAACAATTTTTAGACTACTGAACACCTAATAGCTTTCTAAATTTACAAAATTTAAGAGAACAAAGAGATTTAGTAAAGACATCAGAAATATTTTCTTCACTTGGTACATAATTTGGTTTAATTAAATTTTTAGCAATAATATCTCTAATAAAATGAACTTTTATTTCTATATGCTTAGCTCTTCTTGAATTTTCATAGTTCTTTATCATACAAATAGCACTTTGATTGTCCATGTATAGATAGGCATCTACAGATTGTCCAGTAAATTCTAAAACTAATTTCTTCAAGTATAAAATTTCAGTTGCACATAAAGAGGCTGCATAATATTCGCTCTCGGCAGTACTTAAAGCAACGGTTTACTGCTTTTTAGAGCCCCAAGATATTAAATTTCCTTTAAAGAAGATAGCCATACCGCTAACACTTTTACGGTTATTTTTATCGGATGCCCAATCAGCATCGGCATAGCCACTTAAACAGAGATCTGATTTATTTTTAGATAAAGTAAAAGTCATGTCCTCAGTGCCTTTTATATACCTGATAACCCTTTTAGCTGCGTTCCAAGCTGCTTGAGTTGGCTTATCTAGGAATCGTCCTAAATAGGAAGTAGCATAACATATATCAGGCCTTGATATGGTGGCTAGATATGTCAAGCTTCCTATCACTTCTCTGTAGGGTACGGTGTCTATTACAGGATCACTATCAGTAATGTGACATCCAACTTCCATAGGTATGACAGTAGATTTGCCATCTGTCATTTTAAAGCGATCAACAATTTTTCTAATTAAATTCTTTTGGCTTAACTGAATTTTATTTTTATCTCTTATCACTGTCGTTCCCAAGAAACAGTTTAGGGTCTTTAAGTCCTTAGTATTGAAAGCTGTTTTCAGTTTCCTTACAAAATCTTCAACTTTGTTGGGGTCGCCCATGAGCAGAATATCATCAACCCACAGAATTAGATATAATTTGTTACCAGTATACAGACATACATCATTTTTAGACCGCTCTAAACCATTTTGAGTAGCAAACTGATCAAAGCACTCGTTCCACAGGCGTGGAGCTTCCTTAAGTCCGTATAATGCTTTATTAAGTTTTAATACCTTATCTTCTTCTAGATTGACACCCTCAGGACATTTAATATATATGTCTGTTTTTAACTTACCATTTAAAAATGCACTAGGAACATCTAGCTGCCTAATTTCCAAATCATTGTTCACAGCATGACTAAGAAACATTCTGATTGTTGGCATTTTTGCCACTGGCGCATATAAGCTTGCATGTGATTCTTCTTGATATCCTTTTACAACAAGCCTGGCTTTCTTAGTGCCGTCTTGTTTCGTCCTGAACACCCACTTGGTTTCTATTGCCTTTTCATTAGGAGGTAAAGTTGTCTCTGTCCATGTATTAAATCTATTTAGTGCTTCCAGTTCGGTTTGAATAGCTTTTTTCCATATTTTTCCGTTTCTTACTGCTTCTTTATAGCATTTAGGATCTTGTGAATCAGCAAGAAGACAATATGCTGAATATACTTCATAATCTTTAAGATATTCAGGTTTTTTAATTTGTCTTTTATTCACTGTTGTGGCTGTTGGATCCGTTGCAGATTCTTCTTCCTCTTCCACCTCTTCTGGATTAGTATTTACATCTTCTTCAGGTTCATTGAGGTCTTTAACCGGTTCTTCTTCAAGTACATAATTTTCGGCTTCCTTGTTTTCAAATTTAAAGTCACTTTCATCAAACGTAACATCTCTCGAGATTAAAACTTCATTAGTCAGGGGGTTCCACAATCGATAGCCTGCACCAGAGTAACCTACCATCCTGGCTTCTTTTCCTCTTGGCTCAAGTTTACTACATTTAGGTAGATTATAATACCACACTTTAGAACCAAAGATTTTTAATCTATTTAAAGTATACTTTCCGTGAAAAATTTCAGCAGGTACCTGGCCGTTAAGTGTATGTGTAGGTGACCTGTTCAGCTGATAAGCCGCACAGCACACTGCTTCTGACCATAAACTTTTTGGCAGATTGGTATCCACAAACATGGTGCGCACTTTATCTAGCAACGTCCTGTTGAGTCTTTCTGCAACATCACACTGTTGAGGTGTGTAACCTGCTGTATACTCCTGAACAATACCGTTTCGGCGACAGAATTCATTCAATGAATTAGAACAGAACTCTTTTCCTTTATCAGTTCTGATTCGAGTTACAGCTTTATCTTTAACTTTCATTTCTTTAATGTAGAATTTTAATTTTTCTTCTGTTTCTGACTTGTTTTTTAAAGGATATATTGTACAGAAATGTGAATAATCATCAGTTATCGATAAATAATACCTTTCTCCGTTTATCCCAGTAGGGTTACTCGGTCCCCAAATATCACAATAGATAAGCTCTCCGACTTTCTTAGTTCTCGGTAAATCACATGATTTGAAAGGAAGTCTGGTAGCTTTACCTTTTCTGCATGAGTCACACACTTTGCTGCTGACTGGAAGATTTAATAGTTGAAGTCCCCGACGATTAATATGTCCTAGACGATAATGCCATAGATCATTATCTGATATAGTCGTCAAAGCACTATCACTAGCATCATGTATCATAAATCTTACTATAAAGAGATTATTGTACGTCTCACAGACTATAGGGGAGGGTTTCACCATAATTTTAGCACAATTATTCTCAAAAATAACTGAATAACCAGCATTAATAATCTTTTTGACCGAGAGAAGGTTATAGGACAGGTTATCTACTATAAGACCTTCGATATTCAGTATTTGCCCCGACTTACACAGTACCTTCAGTTTACCTTTCTGTCTCGCTATAATGGAATTTCCATCTGCTACTTTAATTGTGACAGGTTTTATGTCTGCAATAGCTGTCATGTTTTTAGATGCGGTGCTACAAAATAAATTGTGTGTCGCTCCAGAATCGAGCACAAAATTTACATAGTTTTTATCACCCTTCAGTTCAAGTTCAGAAAGAAGTGCTATGAAAGATATCTCTTCCTCATTCTTCTCACAGCCTTGCTCAGCCATATTTGCTGCTCTATTATGCCCTCTGTAGCTACCTCTACCTCTGTAGTTAGAGTAAGACCCTCGTCTTTGACCTCTACTTGCATGTTGGGACTTATATTTTGGACAGTCGGCCTTAAAATGTTGGCTACTTCCACAAACAAAGCATTTATTTGTATTGTTACTAGCACTGAAGGAATACTGACTATCAGCTTTTGTATTGTTGACCTTATCTGACTTGATAGCAGTAGCACTACTATTATTATTAAACTTAATTTCAGCATCGAGCAGTTTACTCTTTACAAAGTCTAGCGTAAGTTTTTCATTTGTAGTTTCTAAAACAGTTATCACTGTCTCATACTTTGCGGACATGGTAAGTAGTAAGTGGCATACCTTATCGTCTTCTTCTACTGTTGCGCCTGTAGATTCCAGTTCCCGAATTAGTTCATCAAACGTCACAAAATAATCTTGTAAGTCCGTGTTATCTTTGTATTTTAACATTAGCAGTTTCCGCCGAACATACAACCGTGACAAAATGCTCTTTCTTTCAAAGACTTTTTCTAGAGACTCCAGCATTTCTTTAGCCGTTTTAGCGCTTCTTACATATTCGAGATGTTTGTCAGTGAGGCAGGCAACGATAACTTGCCTTGCGACCGCGTCTTTAGCCTCAAAATCCTTCCTTTCATTTCCCGACAGAGTTTCAAATTCTTTAGAAAAAATTTCGTAGACTCTTTTTGCGTCCAGGATGCTTATGAGACGAAATTTCCACGAAGAGTAATTAGTGTTACTCAACTTCGGATATTGGCTTTGCTCTAGTGCCATTCTGATAACCACGCGAAAAAACTTTATATCTTCTATCAAACTTATCACTGAACTGTCTACCACTTATTCACTTTATTTAACTAACACAACTACCGACAAAACATTGTAGAGCACTCCTGGGCCCATAACCTATTAGAAATATAATTAAAAGAAAGGAAAAGAAATAAGTAAACGCACGTGTTTGTAGTTGAGAACCGAATGCGAGGTTAATTTTATTAAAAGGGTTAAATCAAGAGTGATAGCGATGGTGCTGCCATCTCTTAGTCAAGAGGTGAACTATGTTAATAAAAGTTACAATTCTAATAGTATTATATCCATCTGTTTTAGCTTTTTAATAGGAATAAAAATCAATTTGTAATAACTACTTAGCTTACCCTTAATAAACCTTACCCGGCTTTAGGACCCAGGACTAATTATTGCCCCTCTGTCTATTTTACCTCTCTTATCAGTCTTGTTCTTTGTTACAGCAAAGCAAGCGCCGTTGCCTTCCTTTTTGTTATCTCCAAGTATTTAATTGCTTAAACTTTTATGATTACATGAGTAACTATGTTCAATCTACAAATACATTCTTTTGTGATTGATATCACAAAATATGCATAAAAATAAGAATTTAAATAAAATAATCCTGTTTTTTAAAAAACTATAGACAGATGGTGGCTTAAAAAAAAAAAAATAATAATAAAAATAGGTTGATGCATGAGAGGAAGTAATTTGTGGTCAAACTTTAGCGAAATATACAAGTTATCAAAATATGGACATAAAATTGACAGAAGAATACTTTTTTTACCGGGGTTGTTATTGGGGAGTTGGGTCCTTTGAACAAACTTCAGTTGGCAGGGCCGTTTCTACTAATAGGCAAGACTAGGCGGCCGCCTAGGGCGGCAGACTTTTAGGGGCGGCAAAAGGAAAGATGAATATTTAATCAAAAAACGAAATAAATGAACAAATTAGGAGAGAAAAAAATAAATATAATCAAATTGTTTTCAAAAGCATATACCGAACAATTACTTAATATGTGTTTACTTTACTAAATAAACTTAATTTAAATCAAATTATAATTATTATTAACTACGGGAAACAGACAGAGAAAAATAGACTCCAGCGCGGGGATTTGAACCACCGGCCTCTATATTTCCAGTATAGCGCTCTAACCAACTAAGCTACGCAGGAGAATGAATTTCTCCGACGTTAATGATACCTTGACCCGAATTTAAAGCTTTCAATCTTTCCACAAGTCTGAGAAGTCAACATTAATGACAAAGAACTAGACTGAGAAATAACGCTTATAATTATAAAGTACCCAATTAGTACCTGTACCTCGTACAATCAATTAGAAATTCATATTTTACTATTTTGGTAGTATTCATACTACGGAACGATTAAATTTTAATTTAAATCAAATTATAATTATTATTAACTACGGGAAACAGACATTAATTGGAAACAGAAGTTAATAATAATTATAATTTGATTTAAATTAAAATTTAATCGTTCCCTAGTATGAATACTACCAAAATCGTAAAATAGGAAATAAACTTAAGTGGAGACAAATTAAGAACTCTTTTGGTTGAAAATTGGCCAAAATAAGTGGGATGAAAAAATGTTTTTTATGGGAAACTCAAAATTAATAGAAACCTATCCTATAACCGTGAGCCAATAAGGACACGTTGGACTAGCCACAATTTTATTAGAAGGAGACATTACTTACCAGCTGGACATTAGGGATCTTATAAAAGACTTTCCCTAAAATAAAGGTAAGTAAAGTACTTCAACAGCCAAGGAAAGTTAAAAAGAATCTAAAATACTACTTCAGTTATGAGAGATAATTAAAATTAAATAAAATATAACAGTCCTTTAGTTACTTAATTTTTGATAGATTTTATGTTAAATACAAATTCTTTTATATCTATATACATTAATTTCTTGTGGATGACAAAGGGAGGTGTTGATAGTAAAAGGAAGGGGGGGGGGGGGGGTGTTTTTTAATTCTCGCCTAGGGTGGCAAAACACCTAGAAACGGCCCTGTCAGTTGGACAACTAAACTCTACACCAGTGTTTCCCAAACTTTTGCCAGTAGCTGTGGCACACTTATTATTTTATGGAGGGTCGCCGAGAGCCATCCTGTATATCTATAGGTATACTGGGCCCTCCTCTGACCAGGGGGGGGGGGGTGTTTCAGCTTTCAGAGGGAAAAATATTTAAAATTACATGTCTGGAAATCACTTTTACTCATCATACACAGTTACTATGATTTTTATGGAAACACTTATTGTATAACATAATATACTAGCCGTTAAGCCCATGGTAACGGGCAGAATGAATATGGTTGAAAAAAAAAGCAGAGAGATAATTAGTAATATAAAATGAATGAGTCTCGTTATGTCCAGTTATACTAAAACAGAAAGTGCCACGTGATGTCTAGTTATTACTTATTAATTGCATTCAAAGAAAAGAGCTGAGTGAGAATTAGTTATATTTAAAATGAATGAGCCTCGCGCTGTCCAGTTATACTTAAACAGAAAGAGCCACGTGATGTCTAGTTATTCCTTATTAATTGCATTCAAAGAAAAAGAGCTGAGAGATAAATAAGTTATATACAAAAAATTAATAAAAATAAATGAGTCTCGCTCTGTCCAGTTATACTTAAATAGAAGGAGCCACGTGATGTCTAGTTATTCCTTATTAATTGCATTCAAAGAAAAAGAGCTGAGAGATAAATAAGTTATATACAAAAAATTAATAAAAATAAATGAGTCTCGCTCTGTCCAGTTATACTTAAATAGAAGGAGCCACGTGATGTCTAGTTATTTCTTATTAATTGTATTTATAGAAAAAGAGCTGAGAGATAATTTGTTATATTTCAAATGAATGAGTCTAGCGCTGTCCAGTTATACTTAAACAGAAAGAGCCACGTGATGTCTAGTTATTCCTTATTAATTGCATTCAAAGAAAAAGAGCTGAGAGATAAATAAGTTATATACAAAAAATTAATAAAAATAAATGAGTCTCGCTCTGTCCAGTTATACTTAAATAGAAGGAGACACGTGATGTCTAGTTATTTCTTATTAATTGTATTTATAGAATAAGAGCGGAGAGATAATCAGTTATATTTCAAATAAATGAGTCTCGCGCTGGCCACTTATACTTTATATAGATAAAATAGATATAATATACTGTTTAAATAGAAAGTTTTAGGATGAAAAATTCAGTGCAATAGCTCAGTAGTAGAGCATCTGCTTCATGTGCTGGAGGTCCCTGGTTCAAATCATTTAGATTCATCAATTTTTAACGTTATAAATCATTTCGAGGTGCGTCACCATCGGGACATTACTCGATTATATAAAAGATACTTGATAGTAATACTCCTCTGAGTCCAGGAATCGAAGATTTGACCACAAGTGCTTCTCTATGTAGGAAACAGTGTGTAAAAACTATGTTTGGATTTTTTTATTTTGCTAAAACTTAAAAGCCTGTCAAGTGACAGGCCATAGATGAACTGAACACCCATCAATGCAGATACTTAAACAGGACTGTTATGATAATTTGTAATTTTCCAACAACTTATGAACTAAATTAAAAATCTCTCGGCCTCTTGTGGTCTCAGGAAGGTCTTTACGAACCAGGAATTGTTCAATAATAGATTTTTCAACAATAAATCGTACAAAATGACCATTTGTGTTTTATTAGTGGCACTTTTTTTATTCTGGATCACATAATACATTGATTATGACTGAATTTAAGATGAATATAAGATTCAAAACATGGATGGTCCAATGGATCGAGTTAACCCGTAACTGGTGAGGTTGGGTGTGAGATACCCATGGAATACTTTGTTGATAAATTATCACTAGAGGGTTAGGGTGGGGCCAGTGTCCTCTCATGTACCTTCAAATCAGTTTATTGTCTGTTGGTTTGAAGATCTTAGGTTGCGCTAAACCTGAGTTGTTTTGTTTTTTGGGCTATTTCCAGAAATTCAGGGTATTCCTAACCCAACCTCACCAGTTATGTAATTCTTTTTTTACTATACAATTTGTATAGTAAAAAATGTTTTTAAAAATAAAAATTTAATTTTTTTACTAGTATTAACATTAAATTTCATAAACATAATAATATTTCCTCAAAATTTTAATTAAAATATTCAAATCATTTAAACTAAACAATACACAAAATTTGTATCGTACTTTTATAATATTTTTTTTTACTTTTCTTATTTGTTGGCCCCATTTAGTTTTTATGTCTAAGGAATTGTTTTATATTATAAATAAAAGTTACTTTTAATACTATATGCAGCTATTTGTTATATATCCCAACTAGTAAATTTGCTGAGAGGGGGGAAAAGTTCTGGGTATCTGTAACCCAACCTCACCAGTTAAGTAACATAAAAAGCACCTCACCAGTTACGGGTTAAAAAACTAAAAATAACTTATAATAAATGTTACCTGAGAATTCTTCTTCCAAGGCCTGGTGGTTCCTCAAGTGTTTTGCCTGATTTTCTCTTGTGGTGACTATCTTCTATAATGATATGTCTATCGTAAGGTGTGTCATAATCGACTTCTAGGATAGTACTGAATCTATTGGGATATATGAGATCCATTGCTAGGATAATTAGGCCCATAACTGTGCTTAAACAACCTGTAACAATAACCATGCATTCATATAGTTTTACATCACATTAGTGTGAGTGTTGGGCATAAATGTTTAGAAGGATAACTCTGTCCAACAACTTAGGTTTCATTCAGAGAGCCTTGTATTATGGAAAGAATTTATTTATTTTTTAGTGTTTTAATGTAAGTACTGGTTCATTTGTTTGTAATGTATGGATGTGAGTGTGTGTTTATTTATATGTAATGTACAGGAGTAAGTATGCATGTATCATGTCATTGTGTATTTATTAATTTCTTAGGTTAAATTGTAAATTGCGGAACCTCTTTGAATAAAACCTTGTTGATTTAAAAGCAAATAATTTGCTTTTTTGATAAAAGTAATAAATTATTTTGATTGAAAATATAATTACCTAAACTTTTTATCAAAAACAAAAAAAATAACCTTCTATTCCCTAGAGATCAGAGCTACATAGCCAGTTGCTGCCAACTTGCCTTAAATTTATTTAGTTTACAGCTGATATTTTTAGTTTTATAGACAAATAGACTTTTAAAATAGACAAATAATGGTTTTTATGACTATAGTGTGTGTCTAAGGAGCCTGTGTTTATTTCTTTTGCATTTATTACAAATTTTTAATTTAATTTAATTAAATTTAACTGAATAAAAAAAATAGACTGCCAATTGGTGTGGCACATAGCTTCCTCGCATCCTATCACGTACTTTATTGAATTTAAGCTTTTACAAGCCATTATTGCCTAATTTGTTTAATTGTTTCCCTCGCTTTTTTAATCTGTCAAAATTGTTTGGAATTTTTACATGAATTAAAGTATCAATTTAGCAAAAGTTAAAGAGCCCAGATGATTCAAATTAATCTGGGGCTATCTGCGGGTTACTTTCAATAAACTAAAATTTTCATAAAAAATCAGATAAGTACTTTTGAAGCTATAGTTGTAAATAGATGTATGTTTGTACACATGTGTAAGAGAAACAAATGAGCGCAGAAGGTTGAAACTTATATGGAACCAACATAGAGCTAATTATGACCTAACATACAAATTTCATTAAAATCAGACGTGTAGTTTCTAGGATATGTTGGTTTGCAAGAAATTGAGCGACAGACACAGAACCAATAATGTTCCCTGATGTCTGAAATGGATTTCTATCTTGGAATTTTTTAAATCAGAGAAATAAAATATTTTTGTTCTTCAGAACGATCACATAGCTTCTGTTACCTTCGGTAAGCTTGGAAGCAAAATGAATGAGGAAAGAAATAACACAAAGTATTAAAGCAAAGAAATAAGGAAAAAAAAAATATTCAGAACATAAAAACAAAAAACAGATTACATGGAAAGATTGAATTAATCTCACCAATGACAGGCATTGTTCAACTAATTTCAAGAGATCTTGTCAATTCTCTGTTCAATCATGTCAAATTATATTGTTCTCTCCCCCCCCCCCCCTCCCATTATTCACTTCCTCATTGATTGACCACATTTATTTTCTTATTAAATTGTCAGTGGCGCACCCGGGGGGGGGGGGGGGGGGGTCACGGGGGACACGTGCCCCGTGAAGATGAAGTAAGTAAAGTTATCAATCCGTTTAGGTCAAGGATCTATAAAATAGGGATGGAGCACTAAGTACATATACCTCCTGAATAAATAGGTGTCGTCTATAGAACTTGGAAAAATCTACATAAAATTATGACTGCGCATGCTCAGAACATTTTAGTAGGATGAATTTCTTCCCGACAGTTATCCATTGTTTATTTTGAATGAAAGGTTAAAATATAACATTTTTAAATCAAGTTTTTAATGAAATATTATCTTGTTTTAAGGGTTTTTATTTTACTTTACAGTTTTACTTTAATATATTAATTAAAAAAGTCATTAATAGTCATTAGAATAGTTTCCAAATTAATTAATATTAATTAATTTGGAAACGGGTTCTATTGTAGATTAAGATTTCAAAAATTGCAGATACCTGACCTTTCACAAGGAAGACTATTTTTTGTAATTATGACTGCACTGTTAGATACCCTACTATTTTTATTTTTAACCTAATACTATCAGCTAATTTCTGTTGAACTCAAAACATTTGGCGTACTTATTTTTTGTTGTTAATTCACGTAACTAAAATATTTTTAAAATGTACCAATTTATTTTTCTGGCTACTAAAATAAAACATTATTCTATTATATAATGTACAACTTTTAATAATAAAATATTATTCAAATATAATTTTTTTATAAATAAAATACCCAGGTCTTCATGTCCCGTTCATAAAAAACAAATTTATTTTTATAAAATAACATTTTAGATGCTCTTGGAATAGGCTAAAAAGACGTTTTCAAGTAATGTAAACTACAAAAATTTTCCTGGGGGAGGACCCCCGGACCACCCTAAGGAGAGCCCATCCCCCCTTCAAAATTGGCTGGATCCATCCTTGATATGAAGTAATTTAAGAACAATGATAACAAGACTGCTTAATTGTATTGTCTGTGATTATGCTAAGCCCACATTACATCCCTTTCCCCCTTAGTTTTTTTAATCTGTGCCCCCTCCAAAAATAAATCCTGGGTGCGCCACTGAATCAAACTATCAATAGATATATTAAATGGGATTTTCAAACAATCAAAGTACGTACTTCAAAAGATTAAGACTCCAAGTAAAACCAAAATCCATTAAGAATAACTAAATACTTTAAAAAAACAACATGAAAATGGTGCATTTCATTTTGATTGGCAAAGATAAGCAGTTGCAAGGAACACTAAGTATATAGATTTGACTGTTGACTGTCTTTTGTACAACGATATACAAATCAAGGAACTCTACACACGTGGATTTGACTGTCTTTTGCTCTACTGTAAGATTTTAAAGTCTCAATAGACATAGGCTAATAGTACAGTTAGGGGCATCTAACTACATACGCCTTGAGATCATAAAACTAACTCTGGGAAACTTAACTCTAGAACGACTTATTGGGGTCCCACAGACCCTGTACAAACTATATTAAGTTTTTTTTTTGTTTTATTTGTATTTCTCTAAACCTAGACTCCCTTCTAATTTACCTTTGAACCTTTCTGTGTAAATATTGATAACAATAACTATGTTATTTGCTTTAGTTTTCTTTCAGTATTCATTAGAGTTAAAGTTGGGGTTCCATAGACCCCTGTGGGGCATTAACATAAGTGTTTTATATACCATTGTTAACTATCTTATTTTTTTAATGTATTAAAAAACTTATTTTATATTTTTTTTGGGCTGCTGAAATGTTTAAGACTGTCAAAAGTTCCAAAATATAACTTTCATTACTATTAGTAGACGTATATATAAATTCATTCAAGTTGAAGGTTTAGTGGATCACAGTAAGGATTTAAGGCCAAAAATGCTTAACTTTGACAGAGTATGTAAGAAAATCTATCATTTTTATTATAATTTTTGTTCCTGCTTTCTGTAAAACAACTCTTATTATATATAAAAATAAAAAAAATTAACTCAATCTAACAAACACAAAATTTTATATATATTTTTTTTAAAAAGTACAAATTTTTCTAAAGAAATGTTGCTGAAAATATGTATGTATACTATTTAATTTTAAAATCCTAATTTGTTTTGATCAAAATTAAATGTTATTTTTAGTATGACAAATTATATTTACAAAAATATATAAATAATTGAAAAATAAAATGTTTAATTAATTAATTTAACCCATTAATTAATTGGGGTCTCTCTGACCCCTGTGTGGAGTTTACGCAAAAAAAAAATATGTCAGGGTCGTTCTAGGGTTAACTTAGGGATGATTAATAAACTAACCACTATATGGCATCCCAAATGTTTGGAAGTATTTATTTATAAACACAGATTCAAATATAAATAGGCTCAGTAGATGAGCTCAACTAAAAATCTAATTATAGAACTAACATCAAATAAAGACTGGCAGCTTACAAGATGAGACCGAAGTGTAAGGAAACAAACCCCTGATGAGGGAAAGCTTCAGACATGCCTGGGGAAGAGTCCGGATCAGAGAGACCCAAACAGATTTCACTCTGTCCCTTCCTACGGGAAACTTCATCCCCTCTCCTCCATAATCAGCTAAATAGAAATTCAGCATACACTTGCCAGCTTGTAAAATCTAGCAGATTGCATTACCCACGATAACACTAATGCAAATCTACTTAAATATATACCACTACCAACACATTTCAGACAGTTCATATCCTGTTAGAATTCTTAGAAAATAGTTATTTATGTAACTAGGCAGCAACGTGGAATTTTTCCAGTGACGGGCTAATAGGAGCTGCGGGTTGTCCGCTGTAATAAAATTCCGTTATATTACAAATACTTACTTACTTACTTATAAATTTACTTAATTCTTTTCTAATACAAACTTGTAAATGTTACAACAGCCCATATTGAAATTTTATTGTACTTAAAGAATTGCAGAAAGGGTCTCTACTTCCATCCTGTTTCGTTCGACTGTCCACTGAATGTTCATGAGCGAAAATTTTCTTTCAGTATTGCCATTATGGGCAGGGATTGCCAACACAAATTGGCATATCTTAAAAATTATGCTCAAACAGAAAGGGTTTTTAGTACGCAACGTAAATGCGGGACATTTAGGCGTCCCGGGAGTCTTTTTCGACACCGGGAATGTTCATGAAAAAACGGGACAATCCCGTTTTTACGGGACGGTTGGTCACCCTATTATAGACGAGCTGCAGTGTTGCCACTAATTTAATTATTTATGATTATTTTAAGACCTACTATTTTTTTGTAATATTTTTATTTCTTTTTGTATCTTTTTACTCCATTCTATATTATAAATATAATCTATAATAAGTATTTATAAACCTTTTTTTTATAAATTCTTAATATTTTTAAGGTAAATTGTTCAAATAATTTAGGTTAAAGATAATATAAAAGAAAAGGTTGTTTGTTTATTTATTTGTAGCGGGGAATGTGGGCGTGGCTTAGCCTGGAAAAATCCTCAGCAAAATACCTAGGCAGCAAAATCGTATTTTGCTGCGTATTGTAAAGTTTTCTTGAAACCTCAGAGAAATTAAACTTTCATGCCTAAAAACAGTTCAATAATGCGTAATTTTGCTGCCGCTAGTAGGAAAAATAAATTAATGTTAACAGCCTTCTTCCATTCTTCCTAAAAATTTTCCATGCTTCCTAAAAATTAAAGTAGCGGACCATCTAACACTACGATGTGCAAATCTAGGATCAATACATACATAGATTTGACTTTCTTTTGCACTATGATGTGCAAATCAATGAAAACTACATACATAGTATGTATGTACAGTACAATGTACATTTACCTGCAACAATGTTGAGCCAGAAGCACCATCCGAAGGCGAAGGTTAATTTGTTATCTTCGAAGCGTATGGTGAGAGGTGAAGAAGGTAAGAGACAGTGATAAGCAGCACTTGCACCAAGCATTAGAAGACCTGTGAGCGTCATGGCATAAGCACCGTAGCGAGGTACAGCAACTAATAGCACGTTCATTAGCAGCCAACAAGCCAATGATGCCCTGCAACGTTATCAAAAAACACGATTAAAAACATGTATTTAAGATATATAAAAAAATAAAAATAATTAACAAGGGACAGCACTCTATTAGTTTGGTACCCCCTATTTCATTGCAAATTTGAGAAGACCTGGGTGGGTAATTGTGTAGAAAATAGTATTGACTTGCATAGTTGCACAGTAGGGGTTGCACAGTAGGGCCGAAAATTTTTTTTTTTTTGAATTTGAAAAAGTCCAACCTCGTAAAACTTGTGTATGCATTAGAAACTATCATACGTAAAATTTTGGCCCAATCGAATGACACTTAGGTGGTGCACTATCGCTTCAAAGCATTAAAAAACACTTTTTAAGAAATTTTTGATATTTTAATTTTTTTAAAATATTTTAGTTATTTTTATTCACTTATTAGCACCTATTTGCTCTTTGCTAGCATATTATTTGATTGCAGGAAGAAAAAAAAATAAAACAAGTTAATTATAGATTGAGATAAGTCGGTACATACATAATACATATGAGTACCATTGAGTTATTCCAAGGTATTATTAGGACCTGCATAACACTAATTTCTCAATTATCTTTATAATAACTCAATGGTACACATATGTATGTACCGACTTATCTCAATATACAAATAACTTGTTTTAGTTTTTTTTCTTCCTGCAATCAAATAATATACTATCAAAGAGCAAATAGATGCTAATAAGTAAATTAAAATAACTTAAATATTTTAAAAAAATTAAAATATCAAAAATTTCTTAAAAAGTGTTTTTTAAAGCTTTGAAGCGATAGTGCACCACCTAAGTGTCGTTCGATCGGGCCAAAATTTTACGTATGATAGTTTCTAATGCATACACAAGTTTTACGAGGTTGGAATTTTTCAAATTCAATTTTTTTTTTTTTTTTTTCGGCCCCCCCCCTATTGCAGAGTCAGTATTGTGTCCAACTTAAATAAGAAATGGAAGCAGAAGCAATAGATTTCAGATAGCCTTTGCGAGTGATTTCATCAAGAGTACTTAGGACATCTCATCCAATAGTGAAATTTGTATGTTAGGACCCTAGTGAAGGTGGGAGATCTTGTACTACTGAAGTAGGAGAGTACCAAAAGATGGTATCAGTGGTGGCACGTGACCTATTTAACAGGGTGGGCTAACATACTTTACTTTATTTTTGGTTTCATATTCTGATTTTTTTCTATGCTATTAAATTCTTTATGTAAAATACTATTTTCAAGGGTATGCTCTTCCTTTAAATGGGAATTAAATAAATTATTATTTACAGATTTGGAACATACGAAACATGTTGTTTTCTTTTTGAAATGGACATTTGTAATTATGTCAATTGATTAGAGTTTTGTCTGAAAATTTTTAATTGCAATGATGACATATATTTAGTTTTTCTTTTTGATGATGTTTTACATGTCTCACTAAAACATTTTTATTCACAAAGTCTTTAGGACTCTGGTTACACTTAAACTCTAACGTCATTTCATCTTCAAAATAGCTTAGGATTCACAAACTGAAAAAAACCTTAACACTTTCCCCTCATGGGATGAAGGAAAATCAAAAGACTACGAAAATATAATTAAAAAAACAAAAAAAACAACGAGAAAATAACTTCAAAACAATGATAACCTACTCACATCCCTCTCTTATGCGAAAAGGAAAGTAAAAAAAACTACGAAATTGAAATACAAAATACAATGAGAAAATAACTTGAAAACAAAAATAACGACACACTTTCCCTTAGCAAGGGAGATGGAAAGTAATAAGACTAAATTAACCCCCAAAAAAGAGAATAAATTAAAACAAAAATCCTAGAATAAAATTAGCAATAAAATCGATGTCTATCTATACGAGGAAGATCTCAGCAGCGATAGATGAACCTTGAACAGTGTCTTAAGCAAGCCTGAGGTCTGAGTAGAGTAGTAGAGTATAACAACGCTGATAGCGAAACTTTAGAGGGAGGGGGGGTGCTGCCTACATTTATCCTGTCTCGCAGTGATTAGCTAGGGCTCTGCCCCAGTGCCGTTTATACTTGATACCTCGGTGGAATGGGGGATGAGTGAGGGACCTTGCACCCTACCCCGGCCGGGGCTATTGCCCTCAGCCCAGCCAGGCTGCTTTTAAACGATCTGGATCTACATACGATTGTACTTTATGAACATGAAAACTAAATAGTTTTTCTTTTCTTTAAATAAGTTGGTGGGGCTTAGCCCCTCCTGCCTTTAATGACGCACCGCCACTGGATGGTATTGGCCACTCACGAGGATTGAAGAAATAATACCTGGTAGAGATGGAAAAGTATGGCTGGTTAAGCTTAAAACAGAGACAAAATAAGTCATGCGGCCAGTAAAATTAAGCTATCCACTTTAACTAGATCAAATCTCAACTTAGCATGAACTTGAGGTGGGAGCATATTGAAAGACTTGTTGATTTATTTATGTGTTTACAGTTTTTTCATATAACTTTGGATTTGTATTTTAATTTTATGATTCAGACAGTTTTACTTTTGTTAACTAGAGAATGCATTAAAAAATATTCTTTTACAACCTATAAGGGTAAGGATACAACTGAGCATTCACCCTGAATGAGCATGTGTTCGCCCCGTTTTGCTAAGATGTGGACAGGGTGAGCCTAAGCCGAATGGATGCGCATATCTCAAACCGATCCCAGTATTGTCGCTTCGAGCTCGATTCATGCTCAGTATGGAACAAGGTTAACAAGGGGGGGGGGGGCACAGGACCCCCTCCCCTTGTGCCGATTGGGAGCGCATGCTTATACGAGGCAAATGCTCAAGAGTATCCCCGCCTTAATATATAGAACCCTTGTCTCTTTCTTTGTAACAGTCAGTGATATCAGCAATATTTGAGTTTTGCTGTTTCCAACTAAGGGGAACTTACATTACAACATGGTAGAGCAACTGTACAACCAGGATAGAAATAAAAATATTTACCAGAGGATGATGGAGGTGTAGTAACCAGCGTTTCGGTAGCGACCACCCCAAGTGAAGCCTTCCTGTCCCAAACTGAAGTACTCAGCTACAGTTAATATAGGAAAGGGAAGACCTCGTGCAAGTGCTGCTCTATAACCGTCTCTCATCTCACCGCTACCTTCCCAACCAAACCTCTCGTTGTAATCTATGTCGCTCTCGTTCGAACCTACACAACAAATACAATCATATTTATTATTTTAACTCTTTCGCACCCAATTTTTTTCTGATTGTAAAAAATTTTCTTTTAGATGGTCAATTCCTATTGACCCCTAGATGACAGTAATTTTTTCAAAATTTTTGGACCACCCGTTACTGAGACATGAAATGTCCATTATAGTGGACATTCAGACTCAACTGTAAGATCCCAGATGTATAAGTAAAATTTGTAAGTCCACTACAGTGGACAGCTCAAACACTGTGATCACTATGATCATGATCACTTTGATCAGTTATATATAGAATTAGCTTAAATGACTGATATATTCCAGATTACAGTTATTATGATCAGTAAAATCACTATATTTGAACTCACCTCAAGGCTTATAAGTTCAATAAATAAATAAATAAATCATTTATAAAAATCAAATCTTTAATGATTATAATATATGAATAATTTGCAATAAAACGAGTAAAATTAGAAATAATATTACATTTTAATTTCAATTGTAGAAATTATGAAAACAATTTCTATACTGGACATCAAATTTTGACGATAAATTATGTGCTGAATTTGATCATTTTTTGTGATTGAAAATCATTATTTAACAAGTTCTAACTTTTATCTTTAAAAAACAATCACTGCCTAAAAGAAATATTAACAATGTAAAACAAAAAAACTGAAACATATATACATCCCTCTGGACGCCATGTTGTTGGGATGAAAAACACTTGTCGAATACGCCGGGGAAGTGTGACGTCACTTACGTAAAAAAGTGTGTGTTGTTAGGTTAGCTGGCTCATAACATTGGATATAGGTGGGGTTTATCAGTGCTATATACGTCGCATCAGAGAGGTTACGTAAAAGTGACAAAGGTTGCTGTGACGTCATGCGCCCTCCACGATTTTTCGTCAGGTTATCTTTTCTGGCTCATAACAAACCCTTGTTTACTAGAGTTCTGTAAGCATTTTATAGTTTTTTCCTCTTTTCATTCTACTAAAAGCTTTTTTAACCGTTTTTAACCTTATCATATATTAGTAACATCATTATAAGCCAACAAATGTATACATTATAGATGATAAAACAAATAATTCTCACAAATAACTCAAAGAAGATGTAAAATAACTTACTCACAGATGTGCTCTTTTTACTCTATTAAAAGCTTTTTTAACCTTATCATATATCAGTAACATCATTAATAAACCAATAAATGTATACATTATAGATGATAAAACAAAGAATTGATTAAAAAATAATAATAAAATAAAATAGCACTGATAAAACACAGTCGTATATCCAATGTTATGAGCCAGCTAACCTAACAACACACACTTTTTTACATAAGTGACGTCACACTTCCCCGGCGTATGATGTTTATCTAATAGTTACAATTATTTTTGTTAACACTGATAAGTTAAAATCACTAAAGAAGGTATCAGGTTAGCCAAAAAGTAAAATAAAAATAAAGACAAAAAATAACTTAATGTTGTTTCAAACTTGTCCTGAAAATGATGTCCAGTATACTGGACACCTGGAACGAAAGGGTTTAATACAATACAGTCTTGTTAATTTGCTACCTCTGGGGAGGCACACTTCTACAGAGTTACAGAAATCAAATAATTATGGGAATATTGAACAAATATTAAAGAAAAAAACGCATTAAAAAAATAATAATAATAATAAAAACTGGTGTTATAACATATTATGGCGAAACTATCATGACTATGCATGATTATGCTACGGAGAGAAGCAAAATATTATATTGCGACAGGGGCAGATGGGGGCACCGGGAAGACAGGAAATTTTCCAATCCATGCATTACTATAAAATATTCATATTTTACAATTTTGGTAGTATTCATACTACGGAAAGATTAAATTTTAATTTAAATCAAATTATAATTATTATAAACTACGGGAAACAGACAGAGAAAAATACACGGAAATGTAGAGGTCCGTGGTTCAAGTCCTGGCACTGGAGTCAATTTTTCTCTGTCTGTTTCCCGTAGTTAATAATAATTATAATTTGATTTAAATTAAAATTTAATCTTTCCGTAGTTTTAATACTACCAAAATTGTAAAATATGAATTTCTAATTGATTGTACTAAGTACAGGTACTAATTGGGTACTTTATAATTATAAGCGTTATTTCTCGGTCTAGTTCTATGTCATTAATGTTGACTTCTTAGATTTGTGGAAAATTGAAAGCTTAAATTCGGGACAAGGTATCATCATTAACGTCAGAGAAAATCATTCTCCTGCGTAGCTTAGTTGGTAGAGCGCTATACTGGAAATATAGAGGCCCGTGGTTCAAATCCCGGCGCTGGAGTGTATTTTTCTCTGTCGGTTTCCCGTAGCTAATAATAATTATAATTTGATTTAAAATATAAAATATTCTATAATAATGTTTTATCTCCTAATCTTTAATATGAGTTACTTCACATGTGTGCTACCTACAAGAAAACACATGTGAAGTAACTCATATTAATGATTAGGAGATAGAAAATTATTATAGAATATATTGATGAGTAATGTATGGATATAAGAAAAGGTTAGTTAATGTGTTTTTTGTTTCTTTTTGTTTAAAATTTAAATTATATAATGTACAAACAGTTATAATTGAGATGTTACAATTATGCTTCTTAAGGTTTTTGTATTAACCCTTAAACGGGCAATGTATGATACGGCATACATAATTTTGGGATTTTTTTTTGTAACTTGTCTATACTTAAACACACTGCGAGTTGAAATGTCTTTATTTAGGGAACTTTCAGCTTTAAAAAGGTATTTTTATTTTATAGCATTGGCTATTCTGAGATAACTTTTTTTAAATGTTTTCAAAACTTGTCACATGCGAACCTGCCATTTTGCAAAGGAAACATTTCAAACCTCAATGAGCGTAAGTAAATAATTTATTTTCATATTCTAAGCTAATTTTTGAAGTTTTTTGCTAGGGGATATTGTAGAGTATATATTTTTGATAATTGTGATGGTTAATTGTTATTGATTTTTTATATATTTTATTTATTACGATTATTTTTCTTCATGTATGTTCTAACATACATTGCCTGATTTCTGCTAAACTAAACATGCCCATAAAGTTTCCTTTTAAAGGGCAATGTATGATGTAACATACATAATTAAACCAATTTTATGTTAGAAAAAAATATTATTTGTTTATTTTTCCATGATTTTAGGATACGAAAAGATTTAAAACAAGATCATGTCCCTCTGTACGAATAATGAAAATTGTGACTGCAAAAAAAATGTAAGTTTACTTTTAATGAATTAGCTACATATGGAGACATTTTAGCATAATTTATTAGCAAATTAATACATTATTTATTTAAACATGAAATTAGATTGGAAATTTAATTATTTTTTGGTATTCTTGGTCTGTTTAGGTGGTTTTGCCTGAAGCAAAAGTTTCTTAACCTTCTGCCATTGTCAACATTAGTCCAATTGTGAATATTACACAGACATATAAATTATTCCAATACCATATTTCCTTTTATATTATATATATTTTTAGGGTCGAGGTATCTTTTCCAGGAGAACTGAAAGAATCCTGGCATGCCCGAAACCGAATATATAATCAGATATCGAATTCTCGGACAACGAAGAAAATTTGTTTATCATGAATGAAGATTATTTAAATATTGAAACAAATTATTTTAAAAACTATTGTAGTTTATCAGGCACTTCTTTTAATTGTTACTCCCCAAAGTATTTTTGGAATATAAATGACTTTGACTAATTAACTATTAAGGCGCAAGGGAATGTTTAGTACAATGTACTTTGGGACAAAGGAATATCACATTTCTGTTTTTATGAGGGGAGTAATGGTCAAAAGAAGAACATTTCGTACACCTTCTTTAGACTGGTACTCCTTTTTGTTTTATTAAAAGGGGAGTAACAACCTACAGAAGTGCCGTTTATCAATGAAATTACTCCACATTTATATTTTTATACATAATTATTTTAGCTGTGTATATTTTCAAACCTCATGTTTTTACATTCATACATTTGTATTGCATTCAATTTTTTACCATATGTATTATTATTATTATTATTAATTTTTCTTTCTTTTATACCTTTTTTATATTTGTATACTTATTCTGTATTAAAATATGTTTCAAGTTTTATCTTTATTTAAAATTATAATTTGAAGACGGTTTAATATAATGTGTAAGACTGTGAATTAGTCAAGTATATAGCATTATCCTTTTTTTTAATATAACGTTGTTAAAGTATAAAATTGGAATTTTATTTTTTCCTTATACATATTAACGATATAACAAAAGAAATAAACACATTTTTTTCTAGTTTTTGCAATTATATAACGACTTTAATATGTTAAAACATACTTATAATGTCTTCACATATCGGGCAATGTATGACGTATCATACATTCCTTTCACAAGGAGAAATGGTCCATGTATGTTGAAACATACATACCTGAATAGCTGAAATAGGTCAATGTATTAAGAGGATCCTCATATATAGGGATACCCTTTATTTAGTAAAATGTTAGATTTGCATATTTGAATTTGGCGGGGATGCAGCCTGGAAACCTCGAGTTGTCTCGGAACCCAGATCCCCTCGACCGCATACTCTCGGAGCCGCCGCCTAATATCTTTCAAATGAGATTACTCGTATATAAAAGCTCCTGGGACTTGAAGAAGAGGTAATTAAATCGTCGGAAGTCCTAATCCAACGATTGGAACCAACCGAGAGAAGACACGGACTTTAATAAATAAGTTTAGCAAATTCTGTCTTCAGCCTAAAGCTACGAGACGTTGTGACGTCACCAGGAGATAAGAGGGAACAGGTGGTTGTCGAGGGAAAAGTCAGTCGGAGGCGAGACTCGTTGCAGTAAGGGTAACCCAGATTCGGGACCCGTAGTTTTTCCGACCAGTGGAATCCGTGATACTAGCTTTTCTTCGAAATCCGGATATCCAGTAAAGTATTAAACAGTTAATCAAGTCTTATATTAAGTAAATTCAGTGTACGCCAGTTCCGTCTTAAAATTATCTACGTTGGAATATTTAACCGACCAGCATCAGTGAACCGTCTGCGCCATCTTCCCTTGAGAGGTACCGATTACGAGATCATCAACGAGGATTCTACTCTTCAGTACAGATAAGTTTAATTTGTAGGAAATATAATTCCGAAACAAATCTGTAACTGGTCATAATATCGTAAAGTTTCTATAATTAAAGATATTTTCAAATCTTAAATTTTATACCTGAGCATAGTCAATGTTTGACCCTTTGAGCTCTAAGGATATTGCTAAGTCTGGAATATTAAAAGGTATATTTTAATAAAGCGAATCAATTTTAATAATTGTTTTTATTAATGCGACGATACAACCTTATTTACAAAATTTTAATTAATATTTAAATACAAATTTTCTTGCATCTGTGGGTAAGACAGATCCAAGTCCAGGGGCGAACGCAAGTTCAAACTTGGCGACCCATCCTGAGATTCTCTTTGCTCTTAAAGCTAGTCATCAGCAAGGTGATGTGGAAGAAAGGTAATTTACCATTTTAATTAAATTTATTCAATTTTAAATGTCAGTCTTCCCCCCCCACGTCAGTCCCTGAGAGCCTTGTAATTTGGCGCTTTGACGTGGGCCATTTTCCCAGACCTTGCAGTATGTTATAACATACAAACTAAATTTAATATGAATTTAGAAAAAAATAATCATGAAATGTTGATTTCTTGCCTAATTAAATGTTTCTTTAGTCATATCAATGAAAAAGAAGTGTAATTTTAAATTATTTCTTGTCTTGCCCATTTAAGGGTTAAGTTGTATATTATTTATGATTTTGGATTTAATAATAGGTTTGTTCCAACCACACTTCAAACTGGTTTGGAACTGTCCGACGCATGCGCATCGTACCACATTTTTTTGCTAATGCACATGCGTCGAACAGTTTGAAACTAGTTTGAGGTGTGGTTGGAACAAACCTAATATACAAATTATTTATATCAAATTATAATTATTATTTACTAAGGGAAACACAGACAGTGAAAAATACACTCCAGCGCCGGGATTTGAACCACGAGTCTCCTGTATTATTTATTTTTAGCTTGATAATGACTCAAGGAGGGGTTGAAATGTTGAATAGAATAAATTGATGAGGATGAGAAGTCCCAACCCTAATGAGAACTTAAAAGTTTTTAATTATGCTACAACCCAATATAGAGACCATAGACCATTAATTTAACATGAATTTAGACTTGCACATTTAATAGTTCTTGTTAAAACATAATAAAGATTAATTTAACTGTGATTTTAATTTTCAAATATTAAGTAATTAAATTAATAGATTACAGATAACTTTAAGCAATACATACATTTCCCTTAATTAGAATTCTGGAGCAAAACAATGTATGATACCACAATTATTAGAAGATATTGTAATCTAGCTCACTTATATATTATATACAATTTTTACCTAGAATTTATCACCGAGAGTATCTACTGATTAAAATTGATTTATTGGAAACCATATTTTTTTATATACAATGAATTAATATGAAAAATGTGCTTATACACTAGGTTGCTGATATGCAATATATAGTTGCAAGATATTAATTACATTTATTTTTATATAATTAGAAAACTCTAATATTACGACTTGCATTATGAAAACTGATCGTGGCGCTATCTGTGAGAGGGCGGTCGAACTAATATTGTCTATCTAGGTCCTATTATAGGTCCTATCTAGGTCCTATTATTTCCTAGATTCTAGGAAATAATATTGTAAGGGAAACAAATCTTTTAACATTTAATATTGAGTATTAATACATTATAATAATTATGTTTAGATTAGGTTAGTGCAATTTGGCTATTATTAATATTTTATTTATTATTGTTAATTATTCTATTAGTGATACTATTATTTTATTGTTATTATATAATCTTTTCTAATACATATGTTAAGCACTTGCTATCAATTTTTGTTAAAAAAAAATGTAGGTATAGAAGTCCAACTACTGGCTGACGGCGGTAGCCATGCCAATTAAATTAAAATGTTACATAATTTTATATATTGCTTGTACCTGTTATATTAAGTTAATAAACATTATTTTATTATTATTATTATTATTATATAGAGACCATTAAAGGATTTTCTTCTTGAAACTAAAATATTTCTTTGTAAAACTAACAATGATTGTATTTAGTCCACTGTCAGACATTTTGTGAATCCTGATTTGAACCATAGAATTATATTTTTTAACTACAAGGCTCTAACACTCTTACATTACAGAAAAAGCTACAACCTAGTGGTAATCTTTTACAATTGAAACATATCCGTAAAGAATATTCCACTTACCAGAAAATACGGAATGGTACCTCGGAAAATACGGAATAGTAAATTAATTAATTCATTTACAAATCCAACATTCTTATAAGTAGACTTGTTTATGAAAGCTTCATAAAATATTATGAAAGTTGCCTTAATGTTTATAAGTTGGTTTACCCGCATAGCATGCATGTATTGCTAGAGAAAACCAAGTCTAACCAAGTCCATCACTTTTTGTAGGGACATTGATGGCAGACTTTTCTTAAGCCCCGTCCACACCGGCCGCGCATCGTGTTTGCAAACGTTTGCAAACAGGGATGCGCGGCCGGTGTGGACGGCACCGCGCGCACGAACGAATGCTTGTTTGTGTTCACGGGTGCTCCCGGTAGAGTCGGTACATCAAAGGATGTTTGCTGTTTGTGCGCGTTTGGTGTGGACGCTTTTTGAGCAAACTCCTTGAGCATTCGCAAACAGCCTATGTTTGGACATGGAAAGCCAAGAAAGATTTTTTTTTTTTCTTTCGTATTATTTGTGACTAGCATCAAATAACTTTATAATAACTAATAATATATACTAATTAATAAATAGTAATTGAAACTAGTGATGAGTTTATGTAAATCCAAGATTAAAATACCGGAATTAAATAGATAAATATATAGATAAGGTGACATATAAGTTCAAAAATGCGTCATACTATTTGTTTAAATAATTTTATATTGCTTTCAAGCTTATTACTATAGGCACAAGCCTACGGGAACGAGCCTTTTATGGGCTTTATGTCTCCTATGGGGGAATATTTATCCTTTTTTCACCAAAAGAACAGATTTCTATTTGAATAAAATTAACCCGGGAAATGTATATTTTTTTCATTCGTATTATTTATGACCATAGCATCAAATAACTATATTATAATTAATAATATATACTAATTAATAAATAGTGATTGAAACTAGAGAAGAGATTATGTAAATCCAAGATTAAAAATAACCGGATAAATAGATAAATATATATATATATGACATAAAAGTCCAAAAATGAGTCATACTATTTTTTAAAATAATTATATTGCTTCCAAGCTTATTATTTAAGGTACAGGCCTATGGGCCCTCATAAGACGTTATATTACATTGATATTTATCTTTTTTCCATCAAAAGAACAGATTTCTATTTATATAAAATTTTCATATGTTTTGGCGTTTTATTTTTGTAGAAATAATAATCTAAAATCAGGGATGATCGAGGAGAATTTTTTTTGACATCCAGACTCTTCGTCTTCTTTTACTATTGCCATGTTTTACTAACTCACCAATGATAATAAATAAGCCGGCGCTTATACACTTATACCGCGTTTTGATAGAACCATATTACTAAGTTAATGCAAGTGCAATATAGTTTTATTTAGTACTTGATGTTGTAGTGTACAAGAAAATAATGAAAAATAACTGGGAACAAGGACAAACGTTTGCAAACACCTGTTTGTCAAGAATGCGCGTCCGGTGTGGACGTCGTGTTTGTGGTTGTTTGCAAACGTTTGCAAACCCTGTTTGCGAATGCGCGTCCGGTGTGGACGCGGCTTTACGAAAACTTCGAATATTTTATTTTCTCATCCAAAGCGAAAATATTGTGATGGTATGGAAATTCGATTTTGATGGATTTTCACGGTTTGAAGTTCCATGAGTCCAAAAAAAGTGGTTTTTAAAAAATGTCTGACTATCTGTCTGTCGTCAGTGCAAATGCG
This sequence comes from Gerris lacustris, assembly GCA_951217055.1. Classification (NCBI taxonomy): domain Eukaryota; kingdom Metazoa; phylum Arthropoda; class Insecta; order Hemiptera; family Gerridae; genus Gerris; species Gerris lacustris. The sequence continues at coordinate 59,666,052 of OX578284.1, forward strand.
TGGAGCCTAAAGTAACGATTTTGACGAAATTTGGCATACATGTTCAGAAAAATCATAACCCGAGATGAAAAAAAGAAATTAATTTTAGCTCCAACTTGGGGGCGCTACCCCCATAAACGCGGGAAAAAATTATATCTTGTAAACGGTTCCGACGATTTTGATTAAAAAATATATATATATATATATATATATATATATATATATATATATATATATATATATATATATATGTGTGTGTGTGAGGCTCTCACGCATTAGAAATGAAACTTAAGTTCTAGAATGCATTACTCTCTTTCATTTTTTGACGAATTTATTATTTCAATGTTAAGAATGGAAGACAGATTTCTGCATATGATTTGAACGACTTTATATTTATAATAATACGAAACAATTTCTCGTGTAGCTCTTGCGGTGTCTTCAAGATAACTACGTCAACTTCTCATATTTTTCTGTCTGACATCGACTTTCACTTGCTGTCAAGTTGAAACGATGAATAAATACCACTAAAATCTGACATTCAGAATTAAGAAATGGTTATGGGAAATTAATAGACCACAAAAGAACAGTAACCTTAACCGATAGCATAACGAATACAGCAACCTTCTTCAGAATCCAAACAAAGTTGAAAACCTATGTGCTCTAGTCAAGTCCTTATGATTATTTAATTATTTATGGTGTATTTTTAATTTTTTTAGTATCTTTTGTTTTTATTTTTGTTACCTATAAATATCTATAGATAAATCGGAGGACTCAGTTTAACTTAGGATCCTCCAGAACGTGAAAATCAACTAATAATATTTCTAATAATATAATACATATATAATACATTAAAATAGAAAGAATTTGACTGAGATGAAACAAAGAAGTATTCAATTTCTTTAAAAAATATTTAAAAAATTAAAGACAAATATTAAAAATAGAACTAAATTGAATAAGAACCCTGTAAGCGAAACGTAAATAAGAAGTTTGTTTGGATTCTAGAGCGAACACAGTTGCCAACATTACAAGCCCACTTCTGTCTTCTATTGAAAAACAAATATTAACCAAGAAAATATTAAAAAATAATATTAATATTTTTAATATTAAGGCAACCACATTTATTCCAATAAAAATAAATATTTGTTTTGATTTGTTGGTCTTTAAATAGATATAATACAATTAATCTGTAAAAATGTTACACTTGGACGAGTCTCGAATCGCAAACTTCGTTACACGATTTCACTAAATGAAAAAAATTCACTCTACCGCCGCCAAAGAAGTTTCACTTCAAAAATTCTAAAATGTAGTCCATATTTACATAAGAATCTAACGATATAAGCCGTTTTCCCGGTAAAAATCTAGTTCCTGAGAAAATAGCTAAAAACGCGGACGGAGAGGGCTCGATTTCCCGCAGAGAAGAAGTTATTTTTATGATACATTTTAATAAAATGTTCAATAATAATTAAATGTACCAACGAAAACGTGGAAACTAATAAATGGAAGACACTGTGCAAGTAATTATGAACTCACGTTTTAGAAACTTTGTCTGAGTTGACTCGAACCGATTATTAAGTAATAGTTATTTATGTAACTAGGCAGCAAAATGGAATTTTACTGACGAGTGATTAGATTAGCCTCTAATCATCATTTTACTGAAGGCGAGGACAGGCTATGACAATTAACTGCCGAGGCGAAGCCGAGGCAGGCAATGAATAAACGAGGCAGAAATGTTTCCTTTGCTGCCTTGTTGCATACAATATTTTCAGGCAGAAAAATGAAACTGCTAACATACCATCTTTATTAATATAACATAGTTACTTACTATGTTACATTAATAAGATAATAACATACGTATTAACAAAAATTAATGTTCATAAAGAAATCAAATAAGAAGCTTTGGAATAATAACAATAAGTGAATAGCAATCTGAATCTATAACAACAAAATACAAAACACACGTTTATAGTATAGCACACAAAACTTCTGAATAAATAATGCACGCAATATAAACTATTTATTTATATTTTTACTAAAATATTACTAAAAGTATTAAAGATATCTTCTATTGCTTACAATAAAAGAAGAAAGTAGAATAAATCAAGAAAAGTAGAGCTAGTCTAATCTAGAATGACTTCAGTAATAATAATAATATGGATGTTGAATGTTTACATGACGCTGCAGTGTGGCCAGTGACCGCTATTTTTTTAATTAAAGATCTACTATTCATTGAACTTATTTAACTGAAATTTATATTAAAACGTTTATTTATGTTATATGGTAGAGATAATAGAACTGTTAATAAACTGTTAATGCCAATGCCATCATCATAACAATAAAAATGTTGCTGCCTAGGCATCAACATTTATTTTGATGCCTAGGCAGTTAACTCACATTTCTCTGCCCGAAATCAGTTCAATAATGCCTCATTTAGTTGCCGAAAGTAGATAAAAAAAAGTTGTTTCATCATTTTTCGTTGGAACTATGAGCTCTATTCTACTAATAGTATGTACATGGAATTTCTGTATAAAGCCATTAAGCGTTTAGTGCTACGCATTCGCCTAGTAAAGGTGGGTTCATAGCTAGCGGATACGCATTTACGGAGGCCTGGAGGGATTCATCTATGGCAACTCTTTTGCGGCACCGCAGAAAGTTGTGGATGATTAAATACTTCTCTTTACATGGTACAGATCCCCCAAGTTCCATGACTTTATTTCAAACCGTTTAGATTTTATAATGATCTAAGTGTTATTTTTTTACTATTTCGGAAGGGTTATTTTGCTATCTTTGCACCCCTGTTGGGGGCAAAATATTGGAGATAGAAAAAATAGTTATAAGTAAAAGTTTATTATTTTTCACCGTAGAATCCAAATATGCTACCAAAAATATACGCTCCAATTTGAAACTTTGAAGTTGGGTGGCCTGGGGGCAAAGTGGGTGGTTGCCCCTAGAGGGTGATTGCATGAAAACAAACTTCCCTTTGTATGGTAGAGATCCCCCAAGTTTCATTAATTTATCTCAAACCGTTCAAAAGTTAAGAGGGGGGGGGGGAGACTTTTGGACCACCCTGTATAACGGACACGCTTCATCTTACAAATTCATACGAACTTGACCAATTTTAAACTTCTAAAACATTTTGATTTTTTTTAGTTCTCGTTCAAACTTTGAGCTCTACTATTTTTATTTACTATGAGTAAGTGCAAACAAAATAATATATATATATATATATATATATATATATATATATATATATATATATATATATATATAAATATATATATATATATATATATATATATATATATATATATATATATATATATATATATATATATATATATATATATATATATATATATATATATATATATATATATATCGCTACCTCGGAGCAAGACTGTCACAACTCAAAAAATGTGAGCTTTGGGAAATCATGTTTTAAAGTCACTGATAGTCAATGGCTCTTCACTTTTGATTAAATAGAAAACTGATAGCGTAACAAGCTTTTACACGGTTATTACAATTTAACTTTGAAAATTTTTCATAGCTCCCACCTTCATAACACCCATTAAACCCCTTAAGGGCTTTGACTTGTGTCGGTTTTTCTTAAAAACTTTTGATCCATGTTTTGAGTTGTGACAGTATTGGAGAAAATGATATGCTCTAAAAACACACAAAGAGGCTTTTATAACATTTATTTTAACATTTATTTTTATTGAAGTTCTATAATACACAGTTTATTCAAATTCCAATGAAATGTGTGAGTTTCACCAAAAACAAACAGCATGCAATCACCACGTTTTTGAGACAGGAGTGGCATAATTTGAAATGTGTCAGTTTCACCAAAAACAAACATCATGCAATCACCACGTTTTTGAGACAAGAGTGGCATAATTTAAAATGTGACAGTGTTACCGAAAAACAGCATGAAGCCACCTCAATCACTGAAGCACGATCAAACTGTCACTTCTACAATGTAACAGTATTGAGAACAAATGCTGAACATTTTTGTACAATGGAAGACCGACACATTTGCTCTCTGGTGGTCATCATTAAAAGTTACAATTGTGACATTCTTTCACAAAAAAGTATACCATATTTCCATTCTTATTCTGAGTTTAGTACGATTTCGATATTTTTTTAGTTGTGACAGTCTTGCTCTAAGGTAGCGATATAATATGTGTGATGTGTGTGTGTGTATATATAATAATAATTATTCTAATATACCTACAGTATATAAACAACTAATTTCTTGGTCAAAAGATCAACCTTATATATATATATATATATATATATATATATATATATATATATATATATATATATATATATATATATATATATATATATATATATATATATATATATATATATATATATTATGTTTGTATTTACTTTATTATATTAAATACAAACTATCATGTTTTAAGACGAAGCGCAAATAGAAAATAATAAACTTTGAACCCTATATAAACTTTAAAATCTTTATCTATATTGTAAACATATATTCAGTAGAATCTATGTATTTAATTATATATATAAATTATTGCATACTCTGCATCAAGCCTTGATGTGAAAATATATAAGTAGAAAATAATAACCTTTGACCTTCTCTATAAGCAGTAACTATGTAATTTACTGTTTTTTACATAGTCTCATAGTATAATAAATAATACTATTTATAATACTTATTAGCTGTAATAAGGATAAAACAAGTAAATAATATAGTTAGTTTATCTTAATTACCATGTAAAAAAGGATGAGTACAATGAGATTTGGAATAATAGTCTTTGTTTAGAATTTAACTGAAAAATATCTTTATCTCTCTCATCTAGTCTGCCATTTCTATAATATGATCTTGATTTGCCCTTTCAACCTTTTTTACTTTTCCTCACCTAATAGTAGGAAAAGTATTGTTTTTTCACCAAAAACATTTTTTTCGAGATTTCAACGGAATTATCCGTTTTTTGGTGTTTTTAAGACCTCCTGAGTGGTTTTCAGCATGACGTATGTATGTGTGTATGTGTATATATGTGTGTAAGTGTGTTATCATCGTAGCGCCCAAGGTATTTAACCTAGAGAATTAAAACTTAACAGAAAAATCAGTCCTAACCTGTAGTTGTGCCACCCGGAAAATCGACTTTTTCCGCCATCTTGAACCCAGTTTGCCGAGTCAGCAAAAATTTAATAAAGTCATAAAAAATCGAAAATAATCCTGATAGAGTTGTAATTTGGCACGAATGTACCTCTCTGTATTACAAACAAGCCCACTAAATTTCATTTTGATATTGGCCGCCATTTTGAAGTTATAAATTTTTGAATTTTTAAACTTTGACGGTTAATAATACTGAAAGTATAAATAGGTTTTTGACATATAGCATATCGTTGGAACCGGAAAAAATTAAGGAATAACTATAAAAAAAAACCGATAAAATTCCATTAACTAGTTTAAAAGTTATAAGCGAATATAATTATTTATTAGTGCGATAATTTTGATGACAGTTTGTTTAAATCTGTCAAAATACCGCCAAACTTCAAATAATTAAATAAAATATAGGTATTAAAAATAAGGTTTTTTTTGAAGAATGATAATAAATCAGTTAGTTCAAAACGGTCACCCATCCAAGTACTGACCACGTCCAATGCTGCTTCCTCCTGCTGCGAAGCAGCAGGAGAGGCCACTTTGGTGGCCTCTGAAGTGAGGAAAAGTTCCGAGGTACCCCGTACCCGAGTTTTCTCGTTTATGGTCCGCGTTCCTAGACGCGACTCTAGCAATCGATTGACGGTGTGCTATAATCGCTGAGCGATAGTCGCTGGCACTAAAATTTAAAAGTGTATTTCTCCACGCATCTCTAGTTCAGCCTCAATTAAAACTCAGTCTCGGTGAGAAGCGAAAAATGTCTAAGCTTTATCCCGATGGGTTTCAAGAAAAATCCGCAGAGAACCGAGAAAATCGCTTCAAAGTTGAAGTTTTTTATGTTTAATTAAAACACTGTCAATTAGACAGTGTGATTAGAAACTTGAGTGATCCACACCAAGCAGTCAACAAAATCAATGATTAATGATTTGTTCAGTTTTATTTGGACATATCCAAAGTTGAAAAAATATTAAATACACCACCATTCATTTTCAACCAAGCATGCTAGCCAGTAAGATACTACAATGGTTTCTTCAGTCATAAAACTTCATATTTCATACTAGTAGGTTTTGGAGGCCCCTGGAAACTTTTAGGGGCCCTTTATTTCCCTTCCAGGGGCCCCCGCGTGGCGGGGTCTGCGGGTCCCCTTATTGCCGCTACTTTTTCCTACTTCCTACAATACTAGTTGGATACCCGTGCTTCGCTACGGAGTGTTATTTTAATTTGATAAGTTTATAACCTAATTTAACAGGTTATAAGTTAGGTTGTAACCTAAATTATTTTAGGTAATAATAAATTATTTTTAATAACCTAATTTAACTTTTAAATTATGGTTTTAAATTGATGTTTTGTTAAATGGAAAATATTTTATTTGTTAACTTG